>QFDT01002249.1:0-41621 GCA_003315915.1 Macrolepiota dolichaula
CGATAAACGAGCCATTCTTGTTGTCCAGCTATTCCGCGATACAGCGTTTGAAGTCAAAAAATCAGAAAAGGCAGACAGGCGTTTACGCAAGTTATCAGAAACCCTCAGTCAGCTCGGACGGATTTGTTAGTGTTACTGCCCAGGCAGACGGAGTACATGTTGTGGATGTGCGTGCTTTCTCTCAGAGAAATAACTATGATTAACTCGCATTTATTTAATTCAGGTTGCTACACTGCACCCAATAATTTCACATACACTTGGCCCTTCCACTACGTTTGCCTGCGCACCTTTAACTCAACACCAATCAAATAGTACCCACACCACATATGCCGTCATTGCCTCCTCTCCCGATGTAGAAACGGAATGTCAAGGCAAAACAATATGGAAGTGGATTGAGAATTTGTCAAGTCCTTTAGCAGACCGTTCTTCCTCTTCGAAAAATCAACATGACACTCTGGTCGTAAGTGACCCTCTACGCACTCTAATTCTGGGAGGATACTCAGTGACCACAAGAAAACAGGTTCCACATCTTGTGCAGGGATTGTATGATTGTGATGAGTTGTCTGAAAGGATTCTCGCTGTTTCGCCATCAGGAGATATATCCTTATTAACGACAGCTTTGCATATAAAGGCAACCCATCCTGCATCTGGTGATCAGAACGACATCCTTTCTGTGCACGTTTTCCCACAAAGTTCATGCTCGTTTCTCGGAACACGATCAGAGGGTGCAGCCGTGGTTCTCGTCGTTGCGCGTGGAGATTTGATCCAGGTTGAGGTTTACTCCGTTGGTGGGGAGGATACAATCAGTTCTGTGGTTGTAAATCAAGTGCCATTTTCCTCGGGGGTGAGCAACCCAACGCCCTCCATCTATGGTTTTTAACTGAAGCCAATCTTAGGAGATAGCAGCGACCTCATTTAGTCTATCAGGCTTCCTCAACGTGATAAGTACGCGCTTTCTTGCTTATTCTTCACCACAGTGCTTATCATGGGATAGGTCGCTCTGGTCTATGGCATACATTCTCCATCGCACCCTCCTCTCTTTCCACCATATCCACGCCAATTCAACTCACCCATCTGTCCTTCATTGCCCCCGCAACTCCATCATCCCCCTTCAAAAAGCCTCGATCGAATTCCCAAAAACAGTCCCCTAAGACTACTCTCCACCCAACCCCGTCCCTCCTGGCTCTGACCTCTTCGCACGTCCTCCTCGCATCCCCAACACCACAAAATGAAATTGCTCTTCTCCTATGGGACACACAATACTCTGTCCTCCTTGCATCCTATATCCTCCCCCTGCCGTCCTCACTAACCCCCCACGCTTCATCCCTTATCCTCACCCTCCTCTCTCCCGGATCGTTAGGTGTTGACACTAAGCCGGGAAGTCAGCAAGCCATCTTGGTCATTTCACAGCCTACATCTGAGGTGGATGGTAAAACACCGATCAAGTCAAGCATTTATGTTGTGCCGTACAATGTACCTGTGCGGTCAATGCTGGCGAATGTCATTGGGCGTGCAAATTCTGGCGCACAATGGGTGGTAGATAGCGGTTCCGCCGCTACATTGGACGGGAAGGAGGAATCGCCCCAGGACGTAGCTAGAGCTAAACTTGTTTCGGATATGCGGATTTCCCTTGAGCAGAACCGACCACAAGCTGCGAATACTTCATTCATGGAGTGGGAGAAGAAGGAACAGGGGAAGGTGCGTGTTAATAGCACTCGTTAGTCTATATACTGAGAGCTCTGAATAGGACGAGTTGGGTTATGCCTTCGTCAAGGATATTTTGACGGTTGTGATTCAGCCTCAGAAGCCCCCCAATCCGCTTTATTCGTCTGAAGTCGTCCGGCATCTCATTGAGAAAGGTGTCGCCCGCAGTGCGATGCTTGAAGGTGGTCTACTGGCTCCGCTTCGCATAAGAAATGACTGGGTATGCCCTGTGCCACATAAATTTATCTTGTGTAGCTTATACGACACCCCCAGGTCTCAATCAGCCTTGCCCTCCGTCACGTCCCAGACCTCTCTGAAAACGAGCTTATCGAAACCCTGAATATTGTTATTATCAACACCCCACCCACACCAACGAATCCCAATGCAATGCAGGTCGACCCCACATCCTCTAATTCAACACCTTCCCTCCAAAATTTCCTCACAACTCTCCTCAAGTACCGAGTTTTCACCACGCGTCAGCTGATTCTCGCCTTCCGACTTTATTTACGGACTGCGGAGGCTGTGACTGCCATTGCACAAATTTTAGATGACTGGTTACAGAAGCTCCAGGCTCAAGAAGTGAAATTATTACCCAGCAAAAAGGATGTGGTGAAGAACGAGTTTGGAGTACTGGTGATCAAGGAGAACATCACGAGACCCCAGGTGGCGTTTGATCTCCCATCGATGGACAAGGTGATATTCCTGCCAAAAAATCTAGAAACGAACACTCATGGCTTCTTAAGATCTTGAACTTCCTCCAGTCACTCCTTGATGCATCCTTTTTAATTCTTCTACAACACCCACCAGCACACGAAATTTTGAAAAGCCTCAAAGCACGTATCGAACCCGAAATTGCTGTGTTCTCACAGACTGAGAAAATACGGGGTCTCGTGGGGGGCTTCGCTCGTGCACATGCAAAGGTTATCGAGGATGCTAAGGGAGGAAAAGGCAAGGATGCTAAGAATTCAGAGGGCTCGAAGAAAGATTGGAGGCAGCGCAGGAGAGAGGCGCGTGAAGCAGGGATTGCCGTCGGCGCGTACCAGTTGGAGGAGTTGATATTGTGAGCACTCGGTATTCAGTATACAATGGTGGTGGTAGTCTTCCTGATGTTGTCAAAATATGTGCAATGATTTGATTCCCAAATGAAGAAACTGATGTGAGATGTTCCCTTGTTGATGTCATAATCTGTTTGAGGACACGAGATTATCGAATCAAGACAACAAGTGCACTCTCCATGTCATCTTTCCGCGTGGCCGTTCTTACAGGTGAAGTGCCTTTCCTCAAGACGAAAGAATCGTAAATATTCATGAATGAGCAATAGTCAGCGATACTGCTTCGAAAGACCCGTCGGCAGATAAATCAGGGCCAACGATAATTAACCTCCTCAACGAACGACAAGGCTTCCAACTCGGCTCTGGTATTACAGAAACGCAAGATGAATTCCGCAAAATCGTTCCAGACGACGCTGATCAGATCCAGAGCACAGTCAAGGGTTGGACTGATCGCGAGGACACTGTCGACTGGATTATCACGACTGGCGGGACTGGGTTTGGTGTTCGCGATGTAACTCCTGAAGCAAGTACTTCCACTCGTTGAAGCTTACCTCCTGGATTTTAAGTTGTGTCCAGGCGATCAAACCACTCCTCGACAGGGAGGCCTCTGGCATAGTTCATCTGTTAATTTCGACATCGCTCCAACACACCCCACTCGCAGCTCTCTCGCGACCTATCGCGGGTACACGGAAAAAGACCCTCATAACCACACTCCCTGGAAGTGTCAAGGCAGTCAAGGAGAATCTCGAAGCGCTGTTCAATAGGGGTGTTGTTAACCATGCATTAGATCTGATCAAAGGAGGGACAGGGAAGGAGGTGCACGCAATACTGGCGAGTTCTCCATCCCAACAGAGTCAACAACAGACTCGACACGAACATCACCATCACCACCACCATCATGGACACCAGATCCCCAAACCCCGAACCACGCTATCCCATGATCCATCCGCTCCTGGTGCGTCGCGTCGTATATAAATCACTGTCTTTAACTCACCGTGCACCGTTATAGTATCAACGAGACACCGTCATTCACCTTACCCACTCATCTCGTTTGAGGTAGCCATACAATTAATTGAACAGAACATTCAAACGCTTCCAACACAAATACACCCAGTACGTACACCTCAACCATTCACATACTTTACACAGCAGATGCTTAACAACATAGGTGAATCCTGAACTTCGCAACCACGTTCTAGCTGAGGATGTCTTCGCTCCTCAAGACGCGCCTCCGAGAGCAACTACAAGTGTAGACGGCTATGCGTTACGTTGTGAGTATTCCATCCCCTCTACAGTCAGATTATGATCAAACACAATGCTAGCAACCGACCCCCCGGCTGTATACAAGGTTGTAACTTCAAGAAATCACCCCATCGATGAGGCCTTACCAAGCGGCTTCATTTATCGCATCAATACGGGTGGCCCGCTTCCAAGCGGGGCCGACACCGTAATCATGGTCGAGGACACCAAACTGGTCTCTACATTTGAGGCGGCTGACGGCGAGTCGGAGGGTGAGGAAAAAGAAGTGGAAACACTAGCAGAGGTGCCTCCTAACGAGAATGTACGAGCCCCTGGCTCAGACGTACGGAAGGGCGACTTGGTCTTGCAAAAGGGAGAACGCATCCTCAGCAATGGCGGAGAGATCGGCACGCTCGCTTTTGTGGGCAGGAAGGAAGTGTCGGTTTATAAGAAGCCTACAGTAGCTATTCTGAGCACCGGAAACGAGATTGTAGACCTCCACGGGCAAGCGTCCGTAGAACAGGGCGAATGGGGTGGCATCTTCGATACTAATAGACCCTCGCTGGCTGCAGCGTTAGAGGGCTTGGGCTACTCAGTAGTTGACTTGGGGATCGTGCCAGACAGGTGAGTTACGGAAATCGCTGAATAGAACGGTCCTTAATGGTATTTGTAGTATAGCTGCTCATGTCGCCGCAATACAGAAGGGGATAGAGAGTGCCGACATCTTGATCACGACGGGTGGAACTTCCATGGGTCCAACGGACCTGTTGAAACCTGTTATCGAGAGGCATTTCAACGGAACAGTCCATTTCGGAAGGGTAACCATAAAGCCAGGTAAACCAACGACATTTGCTACTATCCCAGTTGCTGGGGGTGCAACGAAGCCCCTATTTGCACTGCCTGGAAATCCCGCATCTGCGCTTGTCACATTCCACGTCTTCGTTATACCGGCGCTTCGGAAGTTGGCAGGCTGGCCCTTGAATTTGCTACAACTTCCCAGAGTGACCGCAGAGGTGCAATAATCCTTCCCTAGTCATAGTCCCCAGCTAATAACAACCACAGCTCAAATCCCCCATGCCCTTGGATCCTCGCACAGAGTTCCATCGTGTCGTTCTCCGAGCCGAACAAGATGGTCTGAAAGCGTATAGCACTGGAGGACAACGCTCCAGTCGGGTAGCAAGCTTGAGTGGTGCGAACGGTTTTGTGGTACTACCTCCCATAAAGGACGGTGTTTTGTCACGGTTTGAAGTTGGAAATAGGGTCGATGTTATCGTGATTGGGGAGATCCAGAATGCCCTGTAAGTAAATATGGATAGCCTCATAGCTTCTTCCTCCTCGCAGACTTCGCTTTCGCCTCCTATTACAATCAGATTATGTCCATGAGAATCAGACGAGAAACACACCAGAAGCATAATCTCTTCTTCCAGTACCCTGACTTCATCCTCGAGACGCTCCCTTTGTCTGGTTAGTAATTGCAGGCGACGAGCCTCCATCTTTTGGGTAGCCGTTGCTCCAGCTAGAGTCCGGTTTGGCCGCATTCGGGCATTTTCCAGCTGAGTGTAAGACCGATTTAGCTATTGGAAAAGACTAGATGAATTAGGATTTTACCTTCGTTTTAAGCATAGCTTCTTTTTTCTCTAGGGCAGCAAGACCCTGTTCTGCGCGTTCAATGAATTCGTTTATGGCTGGCTCCACTTCATCTGCTAGATCTGATTTGTATTTTTTGATAGTTCCCTCATTCACGAGGAGGAACACCTGCGATTCGAGGTCAACACAAGCAGCTAGTGAGAGTATATTTGTGATTAGCGCACCCTCTCCGAGTCAAGGATCTTGATCATCCGTGGAAGGTCTCGTGTCCCATTTCGTAGGAGTTGTTGTGCTTCATATGCCTGGAAGTCGCATTGGATATATTTACGGTGAGGAATGTTGAAATCAGGAACAAACCTCTTCGCAGCAATCCTCCATGGCTGCCACGCATTCCTCGAGGTCTGGTGGGCATAGTGTTGGGGCCTCGCTACGATATAAATTGGGTCCTGAATTGAATATTGAATCTCTTGCTTTCAGGTTGGCTCTTGATAGACGGGACATGATGATGGCCGAGTACAAAGCACTTGGTCAAGTAGATCCATGTTGATCATGAGATTTCACGTGACCCAATAACCCTTATATACACTGGGGCTACATCGACAGCCGTATGGATTCCAGGGCTTGCAATCTTGGAAAACCGTCCGGAAATTTCGAAGATTTGTGAATACTATGTGTGGTATGGCTAGTAGTCGTCTGTATTGTAATCATAATTTCAAGAGCTGTGATTGGCTGGGGAAATTCCGATCAAGAAATTCCCACTGTTTCCTGAATTGGGCGACGTGATCCCGGCTTGTAAGTTGGCAGTCGGAAAGACTTGCAATCGTTCTACTCCCCTTTATTCATCGTATATCCTTCTGTCAGAGCCATGAGCTCATACCAGCGTGGAACGCAGCCTCGGAAGGCTTATGTTGACCCCACACCTATGCCTGAGGATGTCCCCAAGGTTGCTGAACTCGGTGTCACAAGTGCGCCCCTCAAGAGTGCCGCGTTCTTCATTGGTGCCTACTGCAAGGAGTTCAATGGTATGTCGATCCTGGCGTTATTTGCTACGTTCTACCAGGGGCGGCATGTACCGTGTGATGTTCTAACGAATTACATTGCGTTGTCATAGAGGACTTTATGCTCTGCAAGAATGAGAACCGGGATCCTGGACATTGTTTGAAGGAGGGACGACGAGTTACACGGTGTGCGACAGATTTGTGGGTATCCAGGATATCAGAGACGAAGCAAATCATTCATATATTGTGGATAGGATTAACAAGATGCGGGAAAACTGCCTACAACAATTCGAAGCCCACTGGAATTGCTTGGAACGCAACAACCAGGCAAGCCGATAATCATTATATTCTCTGAAGTTTGTTGAAGCCTGTGGTTAGGAATATCATCTTTGCCGCAAGCCAGAGCGGACTCTGAACGCTTGCATGTTCGAAAAGCTTGTGCGTTGCTCCCGAACGTTTGTCTCCATCATGACTTATGTGTTTCTTCGGAACAGGGCCTAACGAAGACTATTCCTGGAACACCACCAGGCCAGAAACCCATCCATGAAGTAGAGAGCCCTATTTTCAAGGCCATGCAAAAGTAGATGGATCGTCATTTAGATGAACTTGAGGAATACATCCTTTATTCACAAATTCAGCTGAATTTCTCGCCCATGTTCGGCTGAAAACAGTGAACATCACGTTTATGGAGTTCCCTTGGTACTACGTTAAATAGTTGCCCTGTTCGTCGATACCCCAAGACGATGTGTGTGGTAATCACCAAAAGCTTTGCATTCTGAAGACTACTACACACGTCGATGAATTATTGACTGGTTCAATAATAATACGACTCTGAGATGACAACTAAGTACCTTGGGAAGACTCGGAAGAGGTGATACGAACGGAACAGTGATAAACAAGGTCATCCAATGACCTTTCTCCGAACACTTCGACTTCCTAGTTGTCACCGTCCACTCCACCGTCATTATACTTCTTTAGGTCCACACCACTCAATATATGTCTCTAACTCAACTAATCCATATTTCAACCTGACATTTGAGGATTGGTAGGTTGCTGTCAAAAACCTACCCAATGTATTCAAATCTAATATTAGTCTCTACTCTCAAGGTTATTCAGACACAAAAATCCCAATGAACCATTATTGCTGATATACCGCGACGAACCCTGCGTTATCATTGGAAGAAACCAAAACCCATGGAAGGAAATCAATTTTGACGCCCTAAAAGCGCGTCCTGGCGTGCCATTCGTCAGGAGACGGAGTGGAGGCGGAACAGTCTACCATGTGCGAACACTCGAGTCCGGATTCCAGACAACAAGCCGTGGACTCACACACCACCATCCTCTAGGATCTCGGAAATACCAATTTCTCAATACACCTACCCCGGCATTCATTTGATAGACACGCTACAGTACAAGTCGTGCTACGTGCAGTGCGTGCTTTGGGGATTGATGCTCAGGTAAATGACCGGAACGACATCTGTATCGGAAACGACAAGATATGTGTTTCTTTTCATCTTTGCTTTGTCTCGTGTGGCCTGACTTTGTGTCTTGTATTTTTTCACGTTTCAGGATCTGCTTACAAGATTGTTAATACACGCGCCTACCATCATGGCACGATGCTCATCTCCACTCGTCTTAGTGACTTAGGCGATATCCTCCGCGTGAACAAGGCGAGTGTTTCTCACTCGTTCACCTTTTTTGGGGGAGACCAAATGTTCTAACCAATTGAAAAAATATCGGATCACCAGGCGACAATGATAACGAAAGGCGTCCCATCCGTCCGGTCGCCGGTATGCAATATTCAACAATTTGATACCAATTTAGATCATATATCGTTCACCAATGCGGTAGTTGATGAATTCCGGAAGGAATACGGCATTAACGAGGATGTGTGTTTTCATTGCTTCACCCTCGAATGACCATCTCGATCTCCTAACTATATGGACGTAGATTACCCGCGTTGAAGAGTCAGAAGAGATAACATCGGTGGATCACATTAAGAAGGGTATGGCGGAGCTTCTTGTGAGTGGAGCGGGTGTGCGAGCCGCCGTTTTCAGAATCGAACTTTGACTTTCGCCTACTCAGAGCTGGGAGTGGGCGTACGGCCAAACGCCAGAATTCACATATACCGTTGACAACACGTTCCCGTGGGGCAAGGCGGTGAGTTTATCACTGGCTAACGGGATCCGATAACTTATTTCCACCACCTGCGCCTTTTGCCAATAACAGAAGGCGAAGATCGTGTCAAAGCACGGTCTCATACGGTCGTGTACCCTCAACATTAGCGAATCTCGCCTCGCTCCCGAGGATGCGAAAAACGTGTTCCATCTCGCAAAGGTTATCGAAGGGGGGCGGTACGGATTCATAGACGATGTTCTCGACATGACATCCACTTGCGAGGCTGCGCTCGGCGTGTTGTCCTGGTTAAAATCTATCATGTCGTAGACCATAGGACTGTCCACTACATTGCAGTCCCGCATCGCATTCCACTTGAATTCCATTGAACAAGATCTTGATTTTTCAACCAGGTGGTCGTAAGGGTCATATAAGCGGCAATGAGGCTCTCAAGATGTGATATCTCATACGCGAACAACCACACCGCCACGGAACGCCAAATCAGAACATGTGACGTGAGGGTTTACTTCACTTGTCTAGTCGACGCTCAAGCAGGGACCTGCAGTATTGCACAGCATAGAGACCGGCAAGTTCATCTGCCTCATGGCTGGCTCGCGAATTGTTCACCGGCAGTTTAGATCTGAGTGAGGGAGGAGAATTGTGGAGGTCTGGGCTATGGGGTTCGATGGAATAGTTCCCCGAGCTCAAGGCACCGACCCCAATGACGTGCAGCCCTCTGCCCATAGAAGCCCATTCACGATACGGCTCCGAGATATGTTGAAATTTTTTCTATTATGATGTAGAAAGTAACGGTAGCCAAGGTGGGAGGTACACGAATCCGGAGGTTTTCTAGGTGCGTTCGGTGTACCATACACTGTTGTTAGCAAAGTCTGTTGGTGCATCAGGATTGTCCTGTGCATCGTATGATATCTCGATGAGCGTTTTCGAAGATGAGGACAAAAGGAGAGAGAGCGCACCGTCTGCCCCCGCTTGTGCCCGGTCAGTCGTTCGTCCCGGTGCATCATCATTTCATCCCATTTGTCAATACCATACCGAGGGGGCTACATTGTAGACATGGCCTTGAATCCACCATAGAGATAAGGGATGGCTAGAGACACACCTTGCCTTGGTTTTGGAACCGTGTCGAAACGTTCAGGAGCGTTCCGGCAGCCCCGAACATAGCAGTTAAGAGACCTAAGATGCGAAATCCAACACTTCAGATACTCAGAAAATCGCAGAAATAGAATACTGCACACCGAACGGAATGAGAGCCTCCCAGGGGACCGGCATAATGAGACAGTTAATAGTGAGTAGAGTTGATTAAGTCCCAAGTTCGTTGAAAGGGCTGGATATTGTTTGGTGTTGTTGTGCCAAGCCTCACACAGTGCGGTAGTTCGAGAAAATGAGATAGCCATTATCGACTATATTGTAATACGGTTACAGGTATCGCACAACAGAAAACGGGACATATAAGTAAAGAAAACCCATTGAGCAACGAACAATGACCTGATAGAAGATACCCCGTCGGGAGGAGAAAGAAAAGTGGGTATAATAGAAATAGAGATTAGAGGGGTAAAATAGCCAGGAAAATGTTGAAAACATTGTTCGCGCCGCTTCCACTTCTTCATGAAAAGCCGGAATATGGATTAGAATAATCGTTATAGGGGCCACTAGGGTCGTTATTGAAGGGTGACGGTCCAGACGCCTCCGAATAGCCATAGTGAGAGGGGATGCTCTGCCTGTAAAATGCGTCGTGGTGAACGAATTCCTGGTCTTGTAGCACCATGCCAACCGTGGGCGTATACAATGATTGAAGAAGTTGAGTGTGATAGGAAGGATGTCCAACGGCCGAGTAATTGCAAGCAGCTGTTTGAAACTCGAACATATTGTAAAAATCTTGGGTCGTGACTGGAGCATCGAGTCGCGTGTTGAGTCCCGACTGAGGCCATCCATGTAGAGTGTCCGGTAGGTATTCTTGGCCATAATGTTGATCGGGAAGCACTAGCGGTGGTTGCACCATGTCCAACCGCAGAGCCGAAGGCAAAATGGCAGACTGGAGGCCAGGACTAGTAGGCACAGGGCCAGAGGGCATGACGGGCAATGTTGAAGTCAGGTTGAACGCCTCAAACGAATGGTCGAAATGGTCTCCTGCCCCCATGTCCAGGGAGGGCGTGCTCGTCGAAGAAGATCCGTCCGATATGCTTCTTAGTAGAGGTGGGTGGTTATAAGCATCGGTGGAATCGTTCGAGCGGGAAGCATCCGAGATGGAGACATAAGTTGACCCAATGGTAGTTGCCCTTGGATCTTCTTGTTCTGGCAGTTTCGGTGTGCAAGGTTGAGACCGAGAGTTTTTAGGGACACGGCCTCGTCGAGGACCTCGTGAGCGATCCGGAACCCCTTGGTCATGAATCTCTTCCATGTCGGTGCCATGTACCATAAGACGTGGACTAGAGGTATGTTTTATAGCTTGGGTACGTCGGACCCTCACCTCCTATATAGTCGTCATCATGAGGTCAACATACAAAGAGTCATGAGATAGAGGCAATGACGAACTAATTTCTCCCCGTAGGGTTGGTGCCGCCCGTTCCTGTTCTTTCGCCTCCGTTCAGGAGTACCTCTCATCCGGAAAACCTTCAGGATGGGGAATGGTTAGCTCTTTGAGGTTTCCATACGGGGGACCTGATATACGACTTACAACAGGGATCGGTAATAAGCCTCCCGGCAGTGTTAGACCTTTCGATTCATCGCCGACCAAGGATATATAGAACTAGAAACGTGCATCCTGCGTGTATCAGCCAAGATCCTTCGTTCGAGAAGACATACTCCATTGTTTTTCGACACCCACAAAGCGATCGAAATCTACTGAGAGGAGCGTGGCGGGATCAGACCAGAAGCGGTTATCAGCTGTGCGGTTACGAGCTCATGCCTCTGATGCAGTGCAACTGAGGAGATCTGGAGGGAAGCGCAGAGGGTGCGCGTATGGGAAAACATTCGATTACCTGTGTTTGTTCCTCAGGGCCGTTTGTGGCGGTGCCTCTCCCTTGTGGGTCTTTGCGATAAAATACATATCACCAGGTTGGTGAACTTTGCTCTATAGGGGGCCAGGCAGCGTAATCCATGTGGTTAAGACCGTGAGCTTGCTTCTCTTCATACTTATTTACTAAAGCACCAAGTCGACGGGCGCCCCGCACTTCGCTCGAAACTCAATTTCAAAGATTAGCGGGACTGCGGCTGTGCACTTACCTAAATGGTGCACCGTATGAGCAAGGCCTTGGGGAGCGATTTATCCATGCCCTCCACCCGAATCTCTTCGGGCGTCTTCTGATATGACACGTTTCGAAGCCTCTAGAGATGAAAACATGAGGCTGGCAGTGCAAACGGCGGACGTCTAGAGACGGCGGGGGTATGTGGTCATTAAGGACCGGATCTGTTGGTGCTCGAGGTACGACCGAGCGAGCGACTATTGACGAAATCTATAGAATGCGCTTCGTCCATCAGAGCGTGTGGACCATCGGTATTGGTATTATACTCAAGTAGAAGGACGGCGGTAGTTTAAGGACACCGGCCCATAAGGTTACACAAGCGATACATAACTTGACCCCCCAGGACCAGGACAGGTCAGCTCTTGAGGAGTGGGTCAAGATATTTGAATAGTCAGGAGACCAGCCCAATCTTACCCCCTTTTTCTCCCCGGTCTCCACCGCTGTCCTCGAACCTCAGGTGGTGTCGTGTGGGGTCATGCCCAATGGGCTAATCAATTATCCTCACGATCAAATGGGGTTCAGCTCGGTGCTGCCTAGTTCGGTGTTGGAGAGGTCGTACGCACTACACGTCAATATGCGCTATTCTTGAAATATGGCTGGCCGATCAGAGAGCAAGTCCCAGTTTCAGGATTATGGTTATAGTGTATGCACGAGATATGGTGGGTAAAAAATGCTCTATATGATTATGTGGACCATGCAGCAGTGAAAGGAGAAAATAGAAGTAATCCGAATAGAAAATCGCCCCCATAGAACGCCTCATGCATCGTGAGAAGGCAGTGCTAAATCCTCCCGAGTTACAGATCCCTCTCGAGAAGAAAGTGTCACTAGCTTTGCAGCTGGCTCTGACAGTGTAGTGGAGGGAAGCGTGCGGGGACGCTGGGCTACCGTACCTCTGGTATTCTTGGTCGAGGGCGGTGCAGGGTGCACACTACGGCGTTTGATAGGTTGGCTGACCCGCACGGCTTTTGGTGGTAGCAGCGAGACCCGACGGCGCTTTGAACTCGACTCATCATCATCAAGGGAAGCAATGGTGGAAGGTGCCTCACTTTCATGCCCCGAGGACCCTGGTCTGTCAACTTTTCTGGACGAAACGGTTTGTTGTCGTTGAACTTGACGCCTCTGAGTCATGGCGCGCTTCATTGGTGAACGAGCGCTTCGAGCCACTATGACAGAGGTACCACGCGACGCCATGCGTGAAGGTCGGGTGCCAACGTAATTTGTAGAGGGTTGTATTGATCTTTTACGACCGGAGACCGTCGGAGGTGATACTGGAGCGTCTGATGAGATCGATGATTCGGTCGACGGTGTGCACAAGGAAGATCGATCGTCAGCCGTTGTCAGAGCGCTTGACCTACTTGGCAGACTCAAAGGTGAAGCATCATTCGATAATGGGCTTGCAGGGCCTAGCGACGTAAGGATACGGAGAGGTGGGTCGGGGGTGCGAAGTGTTATGTTAAACTCGTCCTCCGACTCTAGTTCATCCACCCTTTCCATCGACTCATCCAAATCATCGACATCCATAACCGAAATTGTAAGCTGCTCAGCATTTCCTAATTGAACCCCACAGGTATTAGTATCGTCGCTTAAGTTACCAACATAACTGGGGTTCGAGTCATTATGTGGCGACAGAAGCGACTGGCGAAAATCCTGTTGGGTTGGTTCTTCGGGAATGGGAGGGTACAAGGTGGTTGAAGTGGATATAATTGTGTCAGCGACAATTTGAACCTGCTTGGCAAGGGGAGTTGGTGGATAGGCTGATGGAAATGCAGGATATTGGCGCCACTCGTCTGTTTGGGGTAAACCATCGATGGGTACTTCGTCACCTGTTGGTAGGGCCTCGGGGGAAGAAGAACCATTGACAACCTGATCAACTAGCAAGAGTTTCTTGGGTCATGATGAATGAGATCAAGATTCAAAAACATGGAAATCCGATATCCTACCTGGTCTTTCTGGTCTGAGACGTTGATTGAGGAGCGTTTCGATACAGTCTGTCGAGGTTTTGAGCCGGAGTTACTTGTTGCCCTCATTGACTTGGATGTATTGACACGGGTGATGGGTAGTTGGGCCTCATCGCCAGGAATAGAAGATAGCGGACTCGATGATGATTCTGTTTCCGTATCCAAACTGTCGGATTCTGCGCCGAAACGTCGATGCCACCACTCAACAATATGGATGAATGGTAGCGCAGTCAGTCCAAGCGCAACGTCTCCAACAACGTGGAGAAAGTCGAGTAGTTGATCAGCGGTTGACGTGTAGGGTTTGAGAAATGGTCGGATGATGTGAAGGTATATAGGCTCTGCGCCCTTGTTGGTAGGTCAGTATTTGACCGAACCAAGCTTAAGAAACTTACTCGAGCGCGAGTCATAATCAAGAACAACATTGCCAGAGACTTGAATTCATCATAGAAAGGTATGAAGAGACTGATGATAACCTCAGCGAATCGCTCATAGGTGATAAAGCAAGACTAGGGTAACCTAGTCAGTACCGAATAGAGGATCTTCGAAGGATGGAACTAACCCAAACGATCCAAACGGCCAGACAACCTTTCATGTCGCGCTTCCGTTGGGACATCGCGCGCAAGCTGGGCCTCCCTTTGTTCTGGGCGGAGGGCGGAGGAAGTTTGAGGACCTTGTAGGAATCATAGACGTTGAAAAAAAGCATAGCTAAACGGAAAAAGCGAACGAAGACAGCCATGGTTGAGACGTGAATAGGGACGTTTCCAGGGGGATAGACGGGTGGTGGGTCGACTCGCGAGAGTTGAGGCGTAGGTTACGAGCTAGTATCTAAAAGCTAGCTGCTGTACACGCGTAAAAAGCACGAAAGGACTACGGACTTTGCAGTCAATCGTGAGCCATGAGGTTGACTTGGTTAATCAACACCGAAGCAACTATGTACTCAAACCATGATTATATAATCAATGGACGTTTCAGCACACTATTGACTTACACAGCCAACACTAAGTCCACCCTCTTGCCATGCCTAGGATACGAACCACCCGCACAAAGCAGCCCCCCGAAGGCTTCGAGGATATTGAAAATGTAGGTGGAATATCCGTTCTGTGTATTAAATGCCTCACTTACACTTGGTCCAGATCCTTGATGACTACGCAAAGAAAATGAGAGATGCAGAGAACGAATCACACGAGGGAAAGCGCAAGGCAGAATCCCTGTGGCCAATCATGCGTATTTCACATGCCCGGTCTCGCTATATCTACGAACTCTACTACAAGCGTGAAGCAATTTCTCGAGAGCTCTATGACTGGCTACTGAAGGAGGGATACGCTGATGCCAAGTAAGTATCGCGCGCTTCGACCTTTCACCTAAATGTAACAATTCCCTAATTTCATGCGACATTTCAGCCTCATAGCCAAGTGGAAGAAGGCGGGATATGAGAAACTTTGTTGTCTTCGATGCATTCAGACCAGGGTGCGTCTTTCCCTCACTGAAGTCAGAATTCAAACTAAGACCAAAGTACAGGATATGAATTATCAAGGCTCCACTTGTATTTGTAGAGTTCCAAAAGCACAGGTCAGAGAGGGAACAATTGTGGAATGTGTACATTGTGGTACGTGCTTACAGTGTGCATCGAACTCGAGCTCAGCAGATCTACATGCAGGTTGCCGTGGTTGTAGCTCCGACTCCTAAAGGCCTAGACCATCATCCTTGCTACTCATCAATTTAATCGTTGGTGGCTTTGGGAAAGGTACTAATTCAAAGACCAGTAACACTCCGACAAGCTCGCGTTCCTGAACGAATATATCAAAGAGTCGTGTAGATCTCTTTCACTCTTCCTGTAATATGCTTGCCACTGTATGTACCTCGGGGTTGTCACCATAGCTCTAATCGCACTGTCAAGCGTCTTGGCCTGTTTATCCCCTAGTTTCTGAATTGGAAACTACTTCATCCACCCTTAGCCCTGGGAAACAATACCCTAGAAAATGACACTGTTAACAGTCGGCGCTCGAGAGTGGATATTATCAGTCTCTGGAATTAGGTTACAATGCTGCGGTCCTGCGTTGTCATTCCTGACCGGCCGCCCGCTCCATGACTGGTTGCCACCCCATTCAACCCTGCAACCCCTTTCCCCAGTGACGCGGCCCATGCCAAGTCCCCTGACTCCATGACGGAGTAGAGCCAAAAGAATAATGAGATGAGAAAAGAACCCGAGAGGAATATGTATTTGGGATTTGTACAATCAGATCCATCAGAGGGTTATTCAGGGATATCCCCGCTAATTCTGTCATGGCGGATGTGACGCCAATTCAACATGTCACAATCCTGAAATAAGAACATATCACCCGCGCTATATAGTTTCACGGATGAAACAAGAGCATCCGTTACCTCTCCTCTTTTCGTTTCCCGTCCTCTCCTGCCATGGGCCAATTTGCGCGAGAGGTCCTTGAGGTTGCACATTTATTTTCCAGAGCAGCGCCAAATCAGGTTTGTCTTCACTAACTTGTTCTGAACCTCCTCTCATTCACCGCAGGGCGGTGTCATCTCTGGAGACAACCCCGTAGTCTTCAATGCATCGGATCCCTTCCGCCTATGGGTCATTCAAATAAGTGTGTACGCCTGAATTAACGATACCGTCCATGCTTACATTGTTTGATAGTCATCATCGTTTTCGTGATCCAGCTCTTGCAAATGATCTTGGGTAGGATTCGTCAACCCCGCGTCATTGCAGAAGTCATTGGCGGCATCATACTGGGTCCCACTGTCATGGGGCGCATCCCCGGTTTCAGGGACAAGATATTCCCCACCAATGGAATGCCATTATTGAACATAACCAGCACCATTGGTCTCGTGTTCTACCTCTTCCTTGTTGGCCTCGAGATAGACACGCGGGTCGTTAAGAAGAACATAGTATCGGCAGTTTCGGTTTCGATAGCCGGGCTGATTTTTCCGCTTGGCTTGGGTGCCGCCCTCGGCGTTGGACTCTATCATCAGTTCGTCAGTCCTTCTATAAACTTCGGCTACTTCCTGCTGTTCGTGGCAGTGGCTGTCGGTATTACTGCGTTCCCCGTCCTCTGTCGTATCTTAACGGCTCTGAAGCTCCTTGATACGACGGTTGGCATCGTTACCCTATCTGCCGGAGTCGGTAACGACGTTGTTGGATGGATCCTGCTAGCACTGGCAGTGGCACTCGTCAACGCTGCCTCGGGTCTTACAGCTCTTTGGGTGTTGCTTGCATGTGTCGGCTATGTCATATTCCTCTTGTATCCGGTTCGGTGGGCTTTCGTTTGGCTCGCACGTCGCACAGGCAGTTTAGAACAAGGATCCCCCACCACGACCATGATGGCGGTCACCTTGCTTGTGGTACTGATTTCTGCTTTCTTTACCGACATCATCGGAGTACATGCGATCTTCGGTAAGTCTCGCTAATTCCGCTCTTGTTGATTGGTTATCTAAATGTGGCATTAGGTGGCTTCCTGGCTGGGCTCATTATACCCCATGAGAACGGTTTCGCGATCTCTCTTGTCGAGAAGCTGGAAGATTTCGTTTCAATCCTTTTCATGCCAATCGTAAATCTGATCCCGTTTTATTTGTGCTTTGTACTGACACCTTTCACAGTACTTCACGCTCTCAGGTCTCAATACGAATCTTGGGTTACTTAACAACGGAATTACTTGGGGATATGTCTTCCTTATTTGCGTTGTTGCATTCACGTCAAAGTTCTTCGCCTGTGCCGGCGCTGCCTTGGCTACTGGATTCAATTGGCGAGAGGCGGGCGCTATCGGCTCGCTCATGAGCTGCAAAGGGTGAGTCTACTCCTACTCCTGTTACAAGATCCCTGTTAATTTTGGATTCAGTCTAGTCGAATTAATCGTGCTTAACATTGGCCTGCAAGCTGGTATCCTGGATCCTCGAACGTTTTCGATGTTTGTCGTTCATGCCCTCATTTTGACATTCATAACCACGCCTCTCGTACTTATGTTCTACCCCGAACGACTTCGCAAGCATGTGGGCACCGTTCTTCGGGGAGGACATGGATCTGATCTCGCGGAATTGGGACCTCGGCCCACGGCCTCGGATGGCGCGTTTAAGACCAAGATATCCGTCATCCTTGATAAAATTGATCAATTGCCGGCAGCTATGATGTTGTCGCAACTGGTCAATACCAATATTTCTATATCTTCCCCTTTGGAATCGTTAGACGAAAAGGGTGCATCTGATTCGACTGACGATGTAGCTTCTAAATACTCTCATCCTCAAGCACCTGCACCATCAATCAGCATCGATGTTGGTGTGTTACGCCTAATCGAGTTGACCAACCGCACCTCTGCAGTCCTCAGGTCCCAGGAGGCCGATACCCTCCTTTACAATGACCCTGTAGTTTCAATCTTCCGGACATTCGGCGCGCTCAACAAGCTTCCAATTTCAGCTAGCCTTTCTGTCGTTAATCATGATGAATTTCCGGACGCTGTGGCAAGGCACGCCTCTGACTCAGATTCCCAATTGGTCATTCTACCGTGGTCCAGAGGTTCTGCTTCGGTGTATACAAGTGATACGCAGGACTCGACCCAGAACCCTTTCGATGGTATTTTCCAGAAACCAAACGTACATATTCAAGATCAAACGAGTTCGGTCGTGTATTCAGAATTCATTCGGGGTGTATTCTTGAAATCCCCCAGTGACGTCGCGCTTTTCGTGGACCGTGGCCTTAATGGGGAGGTTGGACCATCGATACACCATATTCTCCTCCCCTTCTTTGGGGGTCCTGATGATCGCCTCGCGCTCTCGTTCCTTGTCCAACTCTGCCACAATTCCCTGATCACTGCTACGGTGGTCCGCATCACGAAAACCGAGGATCTGAGCCCTTTGAGTACCATCGCCGAGGCAAAGGCCGTACCTGCTGCGGCTTCATCATCGACAGGAACTAATCATGTAAGTAATCTGAAGTGTCTGTTTCTTCGCCTTTGGGTCTGACCAGGGATATTCACGATAGCAGTTGACACTCGCCGCAGCGGATACGGTTTATGGCCATCAAACAACCCAGACTCGGCTGGCCTCCAGCACTGCAGATGACCTGATTTGGGACAAATATACCGCGACAAATTTGGAAGGCCGCAGCGTCACCCTATCAGCTGCCCTCTCACGCGTCACCTTCAGCACGGAAAGTTCGACTACGCCTCTTCGTAGGGTTCTTGACCTGGCGCAGTCCAGTTTAACCAGGAACTCGGGGAAGAATTTGATTGTCATTCTTGGACGTTCTCGTCGGATGGCAATTGAATCTCATGGCGCTGAACTTAGTGTGATCACAGGGGAAGCTGGGGGTCATATGAGTTCTTCTGTGCCGAAGACCCTGGGCGACGTCGGCGCTGCGCTCATCGCCAAAGGCGTTCAGACCAACTTGCTTGTTATGCAGGCCGCTATTGCGAGTTCGTGATAGATGATTATTAATGAGAGGTGCTGGATTTATATGAAGTTTGATTTATTTCGACTTCGTTTGTAGTTGGCGTTTCCCTGATCTCCTGTTATTTCTTGTATATCTCAATTGTATATATACTGCCCCTATGAAGATTGACGACCTGAAAGCACTTGAGGGCTCGCCACTAGCTCGCCGCGACAATCGAGGTGGTCATGGAACGAATTCGTTCAAAACACGTCATATCCGAAACACAAGTCATCAATAATAATCAGTGTACCAAAATCACAAGTACAGGGGTAAACAGGCATAACGCAAGCAATAAGTATTACGGGATCGGTTAATGGGTATCATGAATGAACAAAGAAGGGGTGATATAGATCGTAAAAAGGGAACGATTGAGACCACGGACCAAGTACAGAAGCGTCAAGTCATAACGCCCACACATAAAAACATATGGGATAATTGGGGATTTACAAATCAGAAACGCTGTTGAGGAGGCCCGCGCGACTGGCGGCTCCCATGCCGCTACCCTCTCCAGCTTCGCCCTGCACAACATCCCTGACTCCAGAGCCCGAACTTGGGCCAGCCAATTGGCCAACAAGGTCATTCTGAAGCTGCATGGGCACGAACACGACCTTGCTGTTCGATGACTTGGCCATCTGTTGCAGAGCCTCGAGTTGACGGATTTGCATGGCAGCCGGTGATGCCAAAATATCAGCAGCCTGTCTCATCAAGCGCGCAGCATCAACTTCTGCGCGGGCGGCAATGACCTTTGATTCACCAATCCTCTTCTGTTGGGCAGCAGAGGAGAGGGATGCGGACACTTCGGGGCTGAAAATGATATCTTTGATGAGGATACCTTCGATGGAGACACCCCATTTGTCGGCGACATCGCCTACGATTTCGGCGATTTCATAGGCAATGGCCTCGCGCTCGGTGACGACACTTTGAACGGCGCGAGCGCCGACGACGTGACGAAGAGTGGTTTGGGCTCGTTCAATAAGGGCCTGGCGAAGGTCTGTGATGCCGAACGCCGCGCGGTATGGGTTAGTGATTTGGAAGTAGATGACAGAGTCACTATAATTAGGTCGTTAGAATGAACTGTGTTCAAAATAAGGAGGTCAAGGCGCTTACATCTCGACATTGACGTTGTCTCGAGTGCTATATTGAGGATTTAGCCATCAAGAAGTCTGGGTGTTGAGTACGAGGCTGTACGTACATAACTGTTTGCCTTCCGATGGGACTAATTTGGATCTTCACATCGACGATTTTGAGGGATTCGGTGCAGACGTTGACTTGCACCAAACCTGGGTCAACAGATTTGTAGAATTGGCCGAAGCGAGAGACCAAGCCGACGGAACCTGTAAATAGTGTGAGAAATGACAGGTCGTATTGGTGAGATGCTAAACATACCCTGATAAACCTCACGGAAGGGGTTGGGGAATGGACAGCATGGGATAGCTCCGCACAGACCAATGACGGATCCCAGGCCTTGCAAAAGGGAACCATAAATGCCATGAACGACCTCTCCCGTACCCAGATCTTGAGCATAAGAGGGCTTGATTGGAGGATTATTATGTGTGCCGTATGTTTCTGTGATGATGACACACCTGCATCTCGCTACGCTTCAATGGTTGTACCGAAATCATAGTGTCATTAGCCTTAGCAGCATGTCTCCTTGTTCCACTGGCATGAGGCTCATCCGTGACTATGATCAGACACAGTGAGTGGGGGCCCAAGGCTAATATCAACTAATATTGGGTACCTCCGGGTGACTCATGGTCGACAACATTGCCATGGTCAGAGATGGAGTTTGTAGGGGAAACACGGGCCTTGCCATTATTGAAACCAGTAGTGGCCATTGTAGTGTAGCTGTGATGGGAGAGTAGTGGGAACAGAAGGGCGTGGAGACGGCGATTTATAAGTGTCAAGAGGGAAGTTGACTTGGATATATATAGCGCCAATGGCAATGTCCCTGTCTCCGCACTGCGCAGTCACGAACACAGCCTTGAATCCTCTCAGCATTCGATGTACTGTTGTCTTTGTCTGCCGCGATCATCGGCAAGGTTCAGCGCATATGCATGTGGTTCTCGTGGGCTGGGGCTAAAACGCGCATGTCGGAACTTCACTACGGGCAGAAACGTCTGGATGACCCGTGGAACCAATTCCCGACTCAGGGTAGTCATATTTTTGATTGTACATCTGGGTGCTGTGAGCACTCGAAGAGATTCTTATACTGCACTGGATATCGTTATGTTACAGGTTCAGCCTGAGCATTCAAGTTTCAAATTTCTAGACTCTAGAGGTCTTTGCACACTCACCGGACCACTTGTGTCTAAATGGGGAAGTAGTTGCTCGGCAATTTAGTCTTGATGTTGAGAACTCCCATTTCACACTCGCGTCGATCACGACACCAGCTTTTCCAGTTGTTTTCCAACCTGACACGGCATCACCCCACAATGGCTACAAAGTATTGGTTACTCAAGGCAGAGCCCGATTCACGCGTTGTGAAAGGAAAAGATGTAAAAGTAATAATATTTCACTGGCCCTCTACGATTTATCCCCTCTTACCCGAAGGCAGTTCAGTGTGGACGATTTTGAACATGTTGGAACATCACCCTGGGAGGGTGTTCGCAATTATGAAGCTAGAAACCTAATGAAAGAAATGAAAATTGGGGAAAAGGTGAAGAAAATAAAGCATTCTATGATGTAACTTTCTCAATCAGGGTATGTAGGCTGTGTTCTATCATTCTAATTGTAAGAATCCAGGTGCGTGCCGTTCCGATAGGGACCGGGAAGCATTTTCTAACCGTATTTTCCCTAGGAATCGCTGCTTTCGCCGAGGTATGTGAGTCACGCCGACCCTCCAATGCTGCGCATCACACCCTTTAGGTTGTCAAAGAGGCATATCCTGATTGTAAGTCTTCTGACGTTCTTCTTGGCTCCGTAACGGCTGTTAATCCGCAGCAATATAGACACTGCATGGGACGAGTATGTGGTGTTGCGGGGGGCAGATGTAACTTACTGACATACGCCTAGATCGCATCCATATTATGACAGCGTAAGATTACTCCTCTTGCAGCCCGGAGCGCAAGGTCATGATACAGACTTCATCAGAAATCCGACAAAGACAAACCAAAATGGTTTATGGTGGATCTGATGTTCACTGCTCGTGTGAAGCATTTCATTCCCCTGGCTCTTCTCCGTTATATCGCGGATTTGGCAACGAACGAGCCCCCCGAGGAATTAAAATATATTGGACAAGATGGAGTCAAGACCATCCAAAGTAGGTGCAACACGTTACGATTAACGCCGGTAGACTGACAGCCTTTCTTCAGCCATGAATTTAGTAACACGAGGACGTCTCAGTGTCCAGAGGGTAGATGAAAATGCATGGGAGACCATCCATCTTCTGGCTGATAATGGTGGTTGGGAGGAGATGGATCTTCGGCCTAAAAAGAAAAACGCGAAGCCTGCAGTCAGAAGTAAACCGACTACCTCCAAAGCGGCTACCAAAGTGGTAAATAAGAAACCCGATACCAAGTCTATTGGCCAGGGAGAATGGGAGGAATCCTCTCTGAGTCCGCTTGACAGCAGCGAAGAGGAAGGATCGGACAGCCCCAAGGCCATACAGCCTAGTAAGGCATCCTCGCGGAAGAGAAAGGTACCCGAGGATTCCACTGATGATACTAGACGGCCACGCCGTTCAACTCGGCGTAAAGTTAAGAATTGACGTTGGCGGTGCATATACACATTCATATTGTTTCATAAACCTTTATACAACGAGTCTTTTGGCAGTTCTCTGGGTCGTCTGACCGAGGCTGAGCGTTGTCAGGATTGTTCGTCGGGTATTCATAACATCGCGAACACTCCGAGGAATCCCGTACTCACGATTCGGTGGTGTTTCCATACTATGGGCCTAGTGTCTCTGGCTTTAGTTCTAACTTCTAGAGCGACGTTCCTCTTTCGTTCGGTTGAACAATTCGGCATAAATAAAAGAAGTTCGGTGAAACGTTCTCCACCTACAAACCTTGCAAGAAGGACCAGCTTGTCGCAGACATTGCTCAGAAAACAGGTTGCGTATAATACTATATTATGCATATGTGACAGCCGAGTAGCCTGGGGACCAGAGCCTTCTACGTCTAAAAAATGTACAGCCATGTATTGCGAGGCACAGACAGCCATGTATCCAGCCAAGCGATAAAGTCTTGGCAAATATAACGATGGTGGGGATTGATGCCATCAACGGAGAAATTGGGTTTGATATTTTGACGCAATGATACTGGGGTCTCCTCGCTGGCAATTGTTGGCCATATATGGCCCTGCCTCCTTGAAACTCTTTTTCTCTTTCTCCTTCAACAATTGTATGCTCGCTGGCTGAGCACTTAAAACACAGCACCGTCTACAAAATGGCGACATCGGGAATTTTAGCACCCATCCTCAACACTGTTGAGGTTGGCATTACTGCCCTCGTGCCAATTTCACTTATCTTATTTGCACATCAACGTGTCCTCAGCCCCTTATATGGCGCCTATCCGACAACGTACTCCCTCGATACAGTGGTTTCTGTGGCCATCGTTACTTCGGTGGTCAAGCCTTTTAAAATCGCGAAGAGCTGGACTTGGTTGGCCGCTGCGTTGGTGCTATCGGCTGCGCCAAATGCTTCATTTTGGATTGCTGTTTGGACGGGGAGGGAAAGATGGGCTGTGTTAGGTCCTGCGCTTGCGCACGTTGCTGTGGTGGCACCCTTAGTGTTCCTATTCACGAATTTTGTAACTCAGGTATGCTAATTCCTCCTGCATAATTATTGGTGCCAAGCTTAAAAGGGGCCTTAGTATGGAAGCCCGGCTTCGCAGCATCGATTGCTTAGAGCAGCAGCTACCTACTTTATCAGCAAAACTCTGACGCAGAAAGTGTTACCTAAAGTCTCTTATTTGAATCAGGTGTCTGAAAGTCAAATCGTGAGTCCCGTCCTCTACTCCGAAATGACTGCCTTTCACGAAAGCACAAGTTTCTTGCGCTTGCAGGAGTCGCATTCAGTGCTTTCATCTTTTGTCTCGATTTTGACACTCCCCCTACTAAGAACAAGAAGAAAGCGAGAGAGTCGACGTTTAAGGGTGCCATCTCTCCCGTGCAAATCAAAGCGGCCGTTTTCATCGCGTTCAGTGGGTTCTGGTATATTGTCAGCCCACAGCTTGTGAACCCTGTTCTGCCTCATCCTCTGAAGGAGACCTTCACCCACCCAACGGGCCGGCTGCAAATCCATTCCTCGGTTCAATCTGTCACCGGCCTCATCGTGGTTGGTGAGACACTACCTTCCGTCAATGGAGAAGAAGATCCCATGCACTCCGCTAGATACCTTCGTGCGGACCACTCTCTTCTTGGAGGAACCTGGATGAGAGATAGGGCTGTATCACTGGATGATGAGCCGTTTGTTGTGGATTCATTCGGGACAAAGCTGGGAGACACAGTTTATAGTACATTTGTACTCCAAGAGGCGGTAAGATTGGTGAATAGCACAGAGACTGGCAAGACTGGAAAGTGGAATAACGCATTAGCTATGTACGTTGTGGCTTTTGAACACTGCGAAACTTGTTCTGACGAGACAAATACAGTGGGTTGGGGACAGGCCTCTCCGCGACCGCTTTCATCCGACATGGTCTTAATACAACCATTATTGAAATTGATCCTGCTGTATACGACGCCGCTCGCACTTGGTTCGGGCTTCCTGACCCCGGACCTGGTAATGTTTTTCTTGAAGATGCGCGGGGTTGGGTTGAAATGAGGAGTCAAAAGGTTCAAACAGGTGATGAGAAGAAATTGTACGATATCGTGGTACACGATTGTTTTTCTGGTGGAGGAGTTCCGGAGCATATCTTCACAGCGGAATTCTGGGATAGTTTGCAAAAGATTATGGAAGAGGAGGGTGTCCTAGTAGTGGTAAGTGCGCCGAGGTAGTACTCTCCGATGACTATTGAACTATCTCCAGAACTTCGCCGGAATAATCAATTCAGAGTCCTCAAGGATGGTTCTCAATACCATCGAACAAAACTTCAAGCAGTGCCGAGCATTCCATGATTGGATGCAGCCCTTGGAAGATGATCAATATAATACAGAGTTCATCAACATGGTAAGTATTTTGGGAGTCTCCATTGCGTACGCGCTCACATCTACTCCAGGTCTTTTTCTGCACGAACTCTGAGGCGCCTCTGACTTTCCGTAAACCCAAACGTTCAGACTACTTAGGTTCCCATCTCCGGAAGCACATGTTCCAGGGCCTGGCGATGCGTGAAGTTAATCTGAATACCGTACGCGTTCAGGATCCAGAGGAAGTCAAACAATATATCCTGACAGACGCTGTAAATCCTCTTGGAAAATTACAAAGGAGCCAAGGTCTCCATCATTGGGCAGGTACGTGTTCTGGCCTGACATTCCAAGGGTATATGCTCATGACTGGACAGTGATGCGGGAGGTCTTGCGGGATGAGCACTGGGAAACCTATTAAATATCTAGTCGTGTACTACTTATATATAACTTGTCCAATCGTATACCACATGTGTCCTGAAAGAACTCGCCGCAAGGCCATTAATGCCCTAAAATATATCACAACACCAGGATTGAGTGGGTTTAGCAACAACTGTGACAATATGAGACAACCCCTGAGTCGTATCACCCTACCAACATTCTCGACATTATCAGTCGACGTCGGTCATGCACCATGTCTGATCAACACCGTCTACTCTCATCACCCTTCTCAGCGTCTCCAGCACGTTCGCCTTCCATCGCACGACCTGAATGGCCCTGGTCGGCGCGTTCTTACTCGCACAGAGCATCACAATCTTCTATGCATTCTCAGTCTTCTAGTGTTGCTGGATCAAGCCATCTGCAAACCAGTTGGGAGCCTTCGCGGTCGGTGAGCTCGGCAGCCAGTTCAACAGGAACGCCATTGCCCTGGAGGCCCTCGACAGCGGGTTCTGGGTCGAGATATGCGACCTCGGCTCTTGGATTAGCCCAAACGGAGGCAACGACTCGGCAATGGTCTCTCACAGTGAGTCGCTTCATTCCTTGTCTTCCCTGCGACTTACAGCCTGTATTTCATAGGGCTTGGAGTGGACGGTTCGGGATGTTCAGAAGCTCCGAGATTTTGTTGAGGGAGATGGGCAGACTGCGGCCGCTAGTCAGGGTCAAATCGACGATTTCGAGGTACTGAAGCAATCTCCGATAATGGGAGACAAGTTCAAGCTTGAAGTTGGTATGTACGGTTATGAGATGCATATGCAGAGTAGAGGCTCATTAGTCGATAAGCCTATATCCCGCAGAGCGAAGAGACATTGACCCCACCTCGCCAAATGCTTTCGCTTTATGTGACGTCGCTCATCATGGACTTTGCACAGGGAGACTGTGAGATGCCCGCGTCTATGATGGCGGCCATACGGTATTTGGATAACAGGGTGGGTGAGCGAGGAATTCGAGCCGACTGGGTTTGGCAAAACTGGCAACATGATTGGATTTTCCGACAGGAGAGCGAAGTCTGGGGTATGTTCTTCAAGCATTGATACATACGCGCTACTAACAGCACCTACCTGAATAGAATGTCCTCTCCCACTTCTGTCAGATCTTTTACAGAACCCACGAATTCAAGAGGCAGATGCATTCGTTATATGCGTGCAGATTCATTCCCCTGCTGGCCCATCTATACCTGAACAACCCTCAGTCGCTTATGTGCCCAGAGATCTTTTGGATGGTCTCGAGGCTTCCTTGGATAACCCTAGTGAGTATATGTATTATGTTACTGAAACCCAACGCTCATGTCCATGAAAGACACTGGAGACGTTCGCTTCGTTTGCTTGGAGAAATTCAATCCTGAAATTCATTCTCATACGGCTCAGGAAGGTCCCGAGCTTGATCCCGAACTCCCTCACCGACCATCTTCCTCGTCTTCCTCCCATTCAACCTTCTCCCAGACCACCACCGCTCGGAAGAGAGTAATATATGCACATTCTGATATTCTATCCAGGAGGTCGGAATACTTCGCAACGATGCTTTCCTCCGCCTTCTCCGAAGGCGCGGAACCCGTAACCGAGGAAAGGAAGATATATACCGTAGTTGTGGAGGAGGCTGACTTCGAGACGATGTACTGGCTCCTGAAGTTCTGCTACGCAAACTGGCTCCAGTTCAAGGACTATGATGATCCGAGGGCTGCGGTTGAAGGTGTTGGTGCTGGCTGGAGTGCAAAGTGGTTAGTGTCCAGGAATAGTGAATGGGATTGGAAGACTTTCCACAAAACTGGACCTGGTGATGAGGCCCTTACCGATGCAAGAAGCGTAACGAGTGTTGAAAGTCTTGCGGCCGCTAGCGGTGCTGTCAGCAGATCAACCAGTGGAACGTCTGAAGCCCTTCAGCAATCCACGATGAATCCTATTGCCACGACTACTACCCCTGGTACCCCTATGACCAAACCGCCCCTCAACTCTTCCACGCGCCAGACCACTCGGCGGCCTACTGCAAACACTAGTACCCTTCCTGTGCCCGCTGGCAACTCATCTGGTGTTACGAGATCAAAGCCTGATTCAGTTGCGCTCTCCGCAAGTCGTTACGCAGCACCATCCAAGCATTACCCCATCTCCCCTCGTACGTCTAGACAACAACAGCCAGCTATCATTTCAACCCCAGATCCACACCCGCACCCAACTTCGGCACCAGCTGCTGCTTCTGCATTGTCAATGTACCAGGTTGCCCATCGGTATACTATGCCTGGGCTTGCTAACTTGGCACTGGAACATATGATGACAACAATAACACCACAGTCTAGCTTTGCGCTCTTATTGGCGACTACAACATGGGAAGAACTTCATACATTGGTACAGGTGTGTAATTAACTTAACCTTGTACATGACCAATATCATATGTGACTGCCTCTAGGACTACGTCATTGAAAAATGGGAAGAAGTTTCTGCATCAGAGGAGTTCGAGCATTGTTGTCAGGAAATAGCTGCGGGAGAGTGCGTATCTCTTCATCTTGAAAAAATACTACGGACGGTTGATTGACCATAATTTAGGTGGGGTCCCAATGGCGGAAAGACGTTGACAGCAGTGTTCCGCCGCCTCCGCTCCCCGACTACAGTCGGATGAAATAACGTTTCTGCCTACACCAAGGATTGACCATCGATTTGTATGACCAGCACTTGTAATATATAATGTTTGATGAGTTGTCGTCATCAAGGGTCTGCGTCATCAACACTTTGGGTCTTCAACGATCCAAAAACCGTGCGTGCTCCGGATGCCCTTTGTCCTTATTAGTTGAACCAAGCTCCGAAGAAGTTTGAGACGGCTTGCCTGGTCCTCACATCTGTCTGGCTTCGAACGGTACGTACCGGCCACATGGGCAGGTGCTGATCCACACAGAAGCATCCTATCCTCGCCTTTCTTAACATTCCAGAGCCTTGCGCGAAAGAGCTGTACCGCAGTTCAAGTATGTCAGCTTGATATGAAAGCACATACGTCAACGCACCCTTTTCTGAGTGTCTTTCTTGACGCAGCCCTAATGTAACCTTCAGCCCATGATACCATGCGACTTGATATAATGTCTTCACCTTGTCTGTGAAATCGGTCCACTTCGGACTACAGTCTTTCTCCCTGAAATTGACGTTCCAATGTCCCCTAACTCCGCTAAATGGCCACTGCGTGCTTCTGGTAAGTCGTGAATAATGTCCATAGGACATAATAACTCACGGTGACCTCACATCCATCAGGCATCGGAAGAACTACACCATTAATCTGGATCGGAGTCTCCATGCAAGCTCGCGTACGGTTGACCCAGAAGGACACGTTCCGCAAACGCGCAGTATACCTTCGAGTGCCATATGCAACACATTGGGAACTGCCTTGCAGGTCATCCCAATATAAACCTGAACCTGTCGTGGTCTCTTTGGAAATTTGTTCCTCATCTTCTAGAGCTAGCTCATCGCCCATGCCACCTACCCATTGGTCTTCAATGTTGTCTTTCTCTATAGGTTCTTCTGTCGATGGATGAACTTTGCCCAACTGAGAGCCAGGTGGTTCTGCAGAGACTGCTTCCTGCCACTCGACCGCGCCAGGCGTTCTTATTACCAGAAAGCCCCTTTCGAGGCCGCGCGTGAAAACGCAAACAGAAGAACCCAGGAGAAAGAGGAACATGAAGACAATGGCGATGATTGTTTTCTTTGCGCCCTTGTTCTCGTCAAAGGTCACGGAGATAAGATGGGACCTTTCATTTGCGTAACTAGGGACCCTGTAGTTGCGTGAATTGTAACATGAAGGAGCGTGAAGGTGCACGGACCTCGTTGCATAATTTGGAACATGGTAGGTACGACCTCCCTGCCTAGACAGCAGTTGAAGGCGATTAACGAGAGGGTGGCACTGACTCTTCACATACCCACTATCTTTGGAATGACTTGAGTTGGACCCATGGAAGGAGTAGGAAGGAGTAGAGCTACTCAAAACTGTTAGGACGTGAGCTCGGATGAAGAGATTTGTGAAAGAGTATTGCCTGTTCATCTTCGGCATCCTACTTGAATTTCAAAGGTCTGGGTGAGGAGAGAGTTGGAGGGAGTCGGTGTTATTGAAGAAGACGAACTTTTAGGGGCCATGAAATATTATATAGAACTAGCGTCCGACACAGCTGGGTAACGACGGTACGATCGCTTGGTGTGCATCTTGCGTGTGACAAACACACAACGTGTATGTGTGCTGGGTATTTTCTGTCCTCGTATCCTCCTCACTTCTATTGATCCGACTTGCCTTGCTAGGCCCGTGTCTCCTATCACGATTGTACCTCCCACATGGGCTGAGAATTTCTGTCACTACACGCCCATGCTCGTCTTACGGCTGTCCTTTGCCTTGCACCCGTCCCACGACATTCTCAATAATGCCAACTCACAAGCTCGTTAGCGCCGTCGTCGCCAGGCGCGGTCTTGCAACAGCTGCCTCAGCTACTTCCTTCAACATCCCCGTTATTGACTTTTCCAAGTTCCGCTCTGAAGCCGGGTCGAAGGACAAGCAACGTACAGCAGAGCAGATCGTCACGGCCTTCAAGGAGAGCGGTTTCATATATCTCAGGAACCATGGGATTCCTACTGGTGCGTCTACTTTCAAACATCCCTTTGTAACTTGGTGAATTATTGAAACTGCGTAGATACCATACAAACTACATTTCAGAGGGTGGGTCTTCCTCCCCATGAATCTCATTCGTCTTGTTTAACTATGTCTCCCCAGAGTGCTGATTTCTTTAGACTGCCACCAGAGGTCAAGGTTCGTCTTACTCTATTCATTGTTGTTGTCGATGGCCGATCCCTGCTCTTTTAGTCTACACTTGCCTGGGAAGACCCACGATCGAATCGCGGTTACGTCAAAGTTGGTCGTGAACGAGTAACACAGTCAAGGGACCCGGATGAGATTGCTGCTCTTCGAGCTAAAGCCCCCGACTTCAAGGAGTCCATGGAGATTGGAAGGGACTGGGATAGTGAATGGAAGAACATGTGGCCTCACGATGCTGATGTTCCGGGTTTCAAACAGACCATGTTAGATTTCTACCAGGTGGGTATCATCCAACCAGGCGGAAAGGCCTCTGTCCCTTCTCGAACTCCGACGGTACGGTCCCGGGTGTTATGACGATCACTAACCAGGATATCTGTTCTACAGACATGCCACAACCTTCATGTAAACGTCATGCGGTCGATCGCTCTGGGGCTGAACCTTGGCGAATCGTTTTTCGACGATAAGATTAACGACCAGTGCCATAACTTGCGACTCCTGTCTTACCCCCCTGTGAAGAGAGCAATCCTAGATAGTGAAGGACAAGCTCGCGCTGGAGCTCATAGTGGTTCGTGTGCAATGAAACCCCTGCTCCTCCATTCATTGACAATGCTCGGCTACCAGATTATGGGACACTGACTTTGTTGTTCCAAGATTCCGTAAGTTATGAACGCTTAAAGTCTCTAACGTTCATTTCGAATACTATCTGACCAATGTCGTCAGGTTGGTGGTTTGGAGGTCCAGAACCCTCATACAGGAAATTTTATTCCAGCCACGCCTATTGTGTGTGATATTCCTTTGTTACCAGGATGTTTCACTAATATACCTCTCCCGGATTGAATAGGATGGTACTATCGTTGTAAACGTAGGAGACCTTCTCGCGCGCTGGAGCAATGATGTCCTTCGGTCAACCCTCCACCGCGTCGTGGCTCCTGCTGCAAAACCGATCGGTGCCAACGAAACACTTACTCCGGCACGCCAGTCCATTGCATTCTTCTGCAACCCCAATTTCAGTGCCACGGTTGCCTGTTTACCAAATTGTGGAGACAAGCCCAAATACCCTCCCGTTAATACTGGTGACTACATCGTTGGTCGCTTAGCCGAAACTTACACTTGAATTCAATACTGATAGTGGGGGCAATCGAGCTCTGGTACTAGTTCTGAATATATGTTACCCTATTAACACAGATTATAATCATGGCTCAAAAATTATAGGCAATCCATCCAATAGCGCATTCATCAATCATCGTCTGCATCAAACGAGAACTGCTTCTTATCCTTTTCGGTCCACTTGGACAGATCCCACTCTGGTGGACCTTTGAAGGGTACGGAGGGTGCTTTCCCCCTGTAATCATTCCAAGCCTTCGTTAGTCCCGTATTCTTGATCTCCGCTTTCCCAATCTTGCCCTTCGCATACCACGCAACCTTTTCTTTCTTCACTTTCTTCAAGTACTCTTCGACTCCTTCAAGCACCTCCTTCGCCTCCTCGGGATCCTCAAGACTCGCAGCATGTTCACGGAGTCGTGCCTCGTATAATGCGCGATCGGCTACTGTGGTTTCTTTGAACATGCTATTCGCAATGGCTTTGCAAGCTGTCGTGTATTCTGCTTTGCAAGATATGCTTTTCATCAACTCGCCAAAGGTGTATGCAGCATTGAGAATGGACTCGAGGTTGGGGAATTTTGTTATGGTGAGCTGGTTTGTGTCTTGTAGGCCTTTGAGGATCGTGAGGAGGAGGGCACCATAAAGCTTGTCTGTAGATCGTGTGAGGTCACCATCATCGCAAGCTATCAAAGGAAACTCATCAGTCGCTATTATCAGAACCCGGGAAAGTGAAGGAACATACTCGTCCAGGTGGATTCGAATTCGAAAAATATGGTCAAAGCTTCAATTGCGTAGAACGCTTCCACCCAATCTTTTTTGTTCACTTTGGACTTGATGACAGCAAATGTCGATTCAATGAGGTTATGAATGGCATAAGGAAAAAAATCTTTTGCAAGTCTTTATTTTGGGGGGTCTAGTCTTTCATAACACCCTGACTCACCATTGTAGATATACATTTCGAACGCGTCTGGGTTTCGGGTTTCAGCTTTACCGAGGAGGTCAAGGAGGGTCTCTTGGGCCCTTTTGGAGATGAAGAGCTCGGGGCTCATAAACGTGTATCCTTGCGGAAGGACCTGAAAAAGAAAAAGAAAATTAGCACGCGTCGTCTTTCACATTCAGACATACTAACCTTGGTGGATGGTGGGTTAGACATGTTAGTAGTGAATGAAGGATGGGGAATGTGGAGACCGAAATATACCCCAAATTTCGGTTTCTTTATGGCTCCTTTCATGTAAGGAGAACTATTCTAGCTCCACCGACAGATAGAACGATGGATCCGGACAGCTCGAGGCCGTGGATCCTTTTTGTACAAGCGCAAGACTGAATGAAAACGCCACGTTGGGAATAGCTTGAGTCTAATAAGTCTTGCCCCATTCATAGGAAAGGTAATCAACCAGGCACCTTTATATTCATGATCGTTGCAACGGGGACTTTCCTGGATGTAAAATTTGCAAATTGCACGCTAACCGGAGAGGGTTGGTGACCAACAACCGGAGATGGATACATTCAATTCAATATGAGGATAAAGAAAATGAGGGTTACGAGGTCCCTGTAGAATAAGAGCTGACAGATAACAATTTTGAATAGGAGGACAAATCCAGACAACTTTACGAGAGCAAGCAAAAAAATGTGCTAATATGTTACGGCTATGTATGTATGTAAAAGTGAATAAAATAGTGTTCTATGAGCGGAACAGATAAACGAATATGTGTATGCCCGAGTCATTTTTGAGTGATTAGTTGTCTCCGAAAAGTCCGCCCATTACTTCTTCCTAAAAAGCCCAAGCGTATGTTGACCGCCACAGGAAACGGCGGTGGCACACCAAGAGCCACCTTCCTTTCGCACGACGACTCGTGGCGTCCGGACCTCGTCATCGGGAAACCCAAGTTCGCCTTGCATACCTTGCCCCCACGTGTAGAGCGCTCCGCCTCTCGTCACCGCTGCATTATTATGCGGGCCACAGGAGATTTGTACAACGGGATCATCCGAATCCGGGAACGTGACTAATGTTGGTGTAGGGAGGAACTTGGCGACCTCGCCGTCGAACCGCTCCGCGTATTCCTTTTTCCATTCGACAATCGTAGGATGGTCATCCTCTAAACCGAGCTGACCACCTTCCATGCGTCCGCAAGCATAGACTTTGCCAGACTCCGTGAGAAAGAGGGAGTGATGCTCGCCTCCAACAGCCTGGATAACTTGGTCACCACTGAGGTTCTCTGAGCTGAGAGCCTCCACTTTTTGAGGAAGGAGGACTGAATTTTCATCATCGGGTGACGACCAGCCAGTACCAGTTTGACCAACATTGTTCAAGCCCCAGCCCCAAACGTCACCTCTGTCATCGATAGCAAAAGAGTGGTACGATCCAGCACCAGCTGCAACAGCTTTCCGAGAACGTGTGCCGAGACTGATTTTTTCAGGGTTTGTCCCGTGAATTTTCCGACGCTCGATGATTTTTCGTCCCAGTTGTCCTTGTTCGCCAGTACCAAAAGTGTAGAGATTACCATGGGTCGTCACGACAATAACATGGTTGGAACCAGCGGCTACCGCTGTCGCCTTTTCATAGTCGCCAGGTTTGTGACTGAGATGCAGAATTGATATAGGAAGGTCCTGCTTGTCTGTCCCTTCCGCGAACCCAAGAGCCCCTTCTGCACCCTAAATTATAGTCTTAAAAATGCAGACGCTTGAAACCAAGAAAAACTCACTCTATATGTGCCCCATACACGGAATTCACCTTGATCGCTGATTGCAGCACCAATGTTATCACCCGCAGCAATTATCACGGCACGGAAATTTTCGTCAAGCAACGCTTGGACTGGCCTAGGCCAGCTCGTAAGCTCATCGATGTCAAGGAACGAACCCGGGTTATTTGGGTCTGGAACATTGCTTGTGATGCGTCCAAGGGCGGCGTCATCGTTGACGCCACAGGACCAGACCTAGTCAGCGATTTAGCGATGGGACAATGAGGCAAAACGGCGGTAACGTACGGTTCCCTTTTCATCTGTGAATAGGGTGTGGAGGCCACCAGCAGCGATTGATTCAAGGCCAGCGCCATCTTCACCAAAGGTGCCCTCTTCGATTTGTTCCTCTACCCAGGGGTTTCGCTTTGGCTTTCTCAACTCATCGAGGGTGTCAGGGCCCATTCCAAACTGGCCGAAGTTGCCCGTACCCCATGCCCACAGGGTAAGACCAGGCCTGTGCTTCTGCGGTGGGATGGGAAGTTGGTTGAAGTAAGGTTTCGACTGGGGGATTGGTGCAGGCTTCTCTTTAGGTTCTTTCTTCTGCTTGGGAACTTTTTCCTTCTCTTCCTTTGTCTCCGCAGCCTCAGGGATGGCATCGATCTTGGCCCGACCTCTTTTGGCGGGCGGTTGGGCCTTTGTCACGCTAGTTGCTCTCGATCTGGGTTTCCTTGTCGGAGCGGGAGGGCCTGTTTCAGTCTTTTTACTTGGGGGAGCAGTACGAGTACGCTTTGGTGCTGGAGCCTCATTCCTGTCTGGAGAAGCCGCGCGTTTACGGGCAGGTTGGCTACGAGGTTTAGCCGCAGGTTTTTCTGCGGTGTTTTCTGGGACAGCCTTTGAGGTAGGTTTCGCAGAAGCTGCGCGAGAAGACCTTCTTGGAGGCATTATATGCGCAGGGGAATACAGGGAAAAAAGAGAGGGGTGGCGCGCGAGGAGGTGGGAGGAGAAGGAGAAGTGGATTGGGATGATAAACCAGAGATCACCCAACACGAAAAGCAGCATCACGTGAACAACGCGTTGTTGTTCGCTATTTGAACTAAATCACTTTGTTCATTGTACCGTGTAGATCGGAGGCAAGCCGAAACACAAATGTTGAAATTTTTGAGTCTCAGAGTGATGCATATATGCAGAGCTGGTGTTCAGAATTCCAACGACGACATAGCAGTAGAGCTGAATATCACCCGTGTGAATACGAACCGCGCGACGATAGGGTGCTTATAGCCACACCAATTGTGTCTACATACCATGCTGCTGAGAGCCATTCGCCGTAAAGCGGGGTCGCCTATGCAATCCGTGAGTCAGCCTTCGAAGAAAAAAACTCTATCTAACATCCAGGGTGCTAATTCAGCGCCGTTTCCATCGGGAACAATACGGTCCTTATCCGTATGTAGACCTCGCTCAAGGGGACCGACAGCGGTAAGCAAACGCTCAACTTTACCCCCAGTCTGCCACTTAACAATGCTAGATATCCGGTTGTCAATCCAGCAAATGGGGAAGAGCTCTGCCAGTAAGTCTCGCCTCCCCGAAGTACGTTGGGAATTCGGTTCAATGTTGCCCTCTCCAGGATTGTATCCCCAACGAGTGAGGATGTCGAGACAGCAATCAATAACGCACAATCTCTCTTTGAGTCTGGTGTCTGGTCGAAAGCCTCGGTCCTCCGCCGTTCTCAGGTCCTTTCCAATTTGGCCCGAGCCCTAGAGCGGAAAATACCAGAATACGCCGTGATAGAGACAATGCAAACAGGGAGGACAACACGCGAAATGAACGTCCAGTTGGGACGATTACCTGAATGGCTGTGAGCCTTGCCTCGTTCAAACCTGCCTCATGAGTTCAATAGCAGTGATAGAGACTACTACGCAGCGCTTCTGCGAACGACAAACTCCTACGTCGCCCCTACACAAGGCAAACTCTTAAATTATATTCAACGCATACCACTTGGCGTCGTTGCTCAAATTACTGTACGTCCCCTCGTTCTCGAAGGCTCCCCAGTCCCGCTGACACCAGACAGCCCTTCAATCATCCCCTCTTGATTGCTATCAAGAAGATTGCCCCTGCGCTTGCGGCTGGCAACAGCGTGGTGGTGAAGCCATCTGAAGCAAGTTTTGCAGATACCTGTGCAGTGTCCCTATTAACCTGAACTTTGGTAGCTGGCACCCATAACTGTGTTGGAGTTCGCAGAATTGGCTACAGAGGCCGGTGGTAAGATAATCCTGCGTGTTGTGGCTCAACTTCACACTAATATGAACCTCTTCTAGTGCCTGAAGGCGTCTTGACGGTTCTACCTGGTTTCGGTCCCACAACAGGCAAGGAGATAGTGCAAAACCCGCTCATTCGCAAAGTTGACATAACTGTATGCCAACGACGTTTTAATGAGTGTCCATCTCACAATGTACTATACAATTAGGCCGGTACACAAACTGGGCGTAACATTGGAAGCATAGTTGGAGGGAACCTCGCTTCCTTCACAGCCGAGCTAGGTGGAAAGGTGCGTCACATCCTACATCATACCTGTCCTATCTCACCACCCCATTCCACAAGGCACCTGTCATCGTATTCAACGACGCAGACCTCATTTCTGCCGTCAACGGAACAGCGTTTGCCGCGTTCGTGGCATCCGGTCAAACGTGCGTATCTGGCACGCGTGTCCTCATCCAGAGTGACATCTACGATACTTTCATGTCCTTGTTTAACGAGAAAGTCGAGTCTATCAAACGTAGAATGGGTAACCGTACGTGTTTTGAAATTATGCATTCCCTTGTATTTTCACCTTGACGTCTATGTTAGCTCTGAATCCAAGATCAACAATGGGCACCGTTATCTCAATGAACCATCTGAAACGGATAGAAGACATGGTCATGCGCACTTCAGGGAAAATCATCCTTGGTGGTGGACGTATGACGGGAATATCAGACCTCGATGGTTTTGACTTTTCCGCCGGCAGCTTCTATGCACCAACTGTGATAGTCGATATTGAGCCCGAGGACGAGCTCTGGAAAGAAGAGATCTTTGGTCCTGTCGTAGTCGTGCGCAAGTTCCAGGTACGTCGCCTCGTGCGTTATCGGTTAGTGTATACGACCAACCGACCCATGATCTCCTAGGATGAAGCCGAGGGTGTCGCATTGGCGAACTCGTGCAAGTACGGTTTGGGGGCGGGTATATGGACATCGGACCTCTCAAGGGCGCACCGTGTGGCTGCTGAAATACAGGCTGGACTGTGTTGGGTGAATACCCACCATCGAAATGACCCTAGCTCGCCGTGGTGAGTTTAACTCCATACCATGAGCTTAGTTCCTCGGGCGCTGACATTATTGTGTAGGGGTGGGATGAAAGACAGTGGGATCGGCCGGGAAAACGGACTTGAAGCGTTCGAATCATGTAGGCCCACTCTGCTGTCCTGTTGCGAAGAAATACTTAAATCAGCATTAGATTCACAAACCAAATCCACTATCGTGAACATTGCGCCTCCAGATGAGACCAGGTCGCTAGATGACTGGTTCTCTGACTCCCCAGAGGGAAAACGCTACGGTTAATTGGACGTAATAGTTGCTGCCGGTACCACGATCATGGACACATCTATCGTACAATTAGGGGTGTATATATGTGACATGGTTCAATATACAATGCTGCTTCAGCTTGTTGTCTTAACGGCTTCTTTCGCCGGGTCCTGTAGAATAAGGGTGAGCCATGTGTAACGAAGTACAAGAATACGCTAGCCACCTCTTGCACTTCCACCGGTGGCTCGTCTACGAAATCAGGCACTCTGTTGAGATCTGTGAGGTATGATGCGCCCTCCTCTTCCTCCTCCAATGCTAACGCATCCAACTCTGCATAATTTGTGTTCAGTGCGTGTCCGGCACAGGGCCAAGTCTGTTCACGTACCAGCCTCAAGGTCAGCTTCGTCGAGCTCATCCGGTACAGCATATGACCGCCCCAACATCTCCTGCACCTCATTTGCCTGCTCGATTAGATCTTCCATATCATAATGAATATTCTGTTGTACGCGAGGTCATCCAATAGTACCGAAGCAAGGGTTATACCACATACCTCAATCTTGTCAATATCAATCTTTCCATACTGCTTTTTCAGTTCCTTATTTGCGGTCTGCATGGCATCCATCGTCGCCATTGTATTACGTAGATTCTCAGTTGTGATTGCGGCAGACTCCATGTTGAAGGTCTGTTGTGTGAGTTGTGCAAGCTGTCCTTCATACATCTTCTTCTGCTTCAATGTCCTTATCGCGCGTTGTTGAACCGCGTCCTGTTTATCATCGGATACATTGATAGAGTCAGGTATTCTTTCATTTTCATCGCTGCGAGCGAGTGGTGAGGAAAGTCCATACCTTGCCGGGCCCGTTTCGCATTTTACTCAGCTGTTCTTTGTACCGCGCAAGCTCGCCATCTAATTTCCGGACTTTGACTTCGATAGAAGCCATACGCGAGTCTGTCTGTAGAATGTTCAGTTCCGGATTCTTCTAGTACGAGAGTAGACATAGAGTAAGAAACGGACTGAAGCGATCGCATCTTGGAGTGTTGGTTTGGGTTTCTTGCTTGCTGTGTTGCCAAATAAACGGTTCATGGTACAAATGTGCGATGTTGGTAATGGTGAATGTTGTGGTGAGGGAGCACTGGTTAGGCAACTGGAAGAGTGATCAAGTGCTTGGGCGCAGCCAAAGCGATGATCTCTGAATTTGGTTATCAACTTGGGCCCATTACGTCACTCACCATGGAAGGGGGCTTGGTCACTCGACGGTTGGGAGGAAACATAGTGCTTAATTAAAATGTTGTAACAATAGGCACGTATACAAAGGTCGAACAATATAACAAGATCATGTTTGAAATATTGAAATCCATGAACATTACTATTCCATATCATGGTTGGACAAGAACCCGCGAATGGCACTCCCAACATTCAACACGTCGATTCTAGGCATCGCCATGAGTGATCTCGAACATCGGAGGAAGTCGCGGAATAAAACTCACAAGAAGGTATCATGTCCCCAAACTCCACCTAGTTCATAATAACTCACGTTGTTGTTGCCGGCCATCCTCAATGCATCTGCTGCTTCTCTCTGCTGCTCAACTGTAAATAATATATCGCTCTGCACACCCAAAATAAGCGTAGGAATATGAGCTAGAGGTGTCATCCCCGCTGCAAGATCTAACAGGTGTGGTGGGGGATTAACAGGCGGAGGATGAGATTTCGAATGAGAGGTCTTGTGGGGTTGTTGAGTCGACTGTGACATTTGAGAGGGGTTCGGTATGGGCTTGATGTTGAGTGCTCGGAGTGAGGGGTATGTCATATCAAAGAGATCCATGGCCTTTGAAATGTATATGAGCGAATTGGCATCGTACTTCAGGCAAAATTGTTCTCCCTAATCATAGTTATTAGTATGACATCCCACTGAGGAAGGCTTGGATACGTGCTTGATGGTCTAAGTAGGTTTCAATCAGGAAATCTGGGCACAAGGCAGGTGTCCGGTCGGGTCCGAGCTCCTGCGAGCTTGATTCTGGGAGCTGACGAACCTGTCGGCCAAAGCGCTGGTCCCATTCTGGACCCGAACGGTACGTGATGGTAGCGATTTCTATGAGATATAAATTGAATGAACGAGATTATTACAGTCTAGTTAGAGTTGCTTACGTCGTGCAAGTTTCATCCCGGCATGTGGAGGTAGACCGTCATAATAAAAGCCCTTGTTCCAATTAGGGTCGGACATAAGCACTAGATGTCCGGTTAATTAAGATGCGTCTGTGAGGAAAATGTAGATAAACTCACCACTCCGCTGCGCGAACCTCATCGCGATGCTGGAAGGTGTACTTCGGGCGGTCCCACTGATGCTAATAATCTTTCCAACCCGCTCCGGGAATAACCACCCGGCCGCTAAACTCTGCATGCCACCCATGGAAGAACCAACACTCGCGTACAGCTTATTGACACCCAAATGATCCAATAGGTGGAATTGTGCCCGCACCATGTCGAAAATCGAGAGAATAGGAAATCGCGTTGCCCATGGCTTTCCGGTCTCGGGTTCAATTGAAGATGGACCAGAAGAACCGTAACAGCCCCCCAGGACATTTGTACAGATGACAAAGAATTGATTTGTGTCCAAAGCTTTTCCTGGGCCAATGAACTTCTCCCACCAGCCAGGAGCTGGGTTTAGGGATGTTGATGCGGCATGTGAAGAAGCAGAAAGACCGGTATGGAGTAGAATCACGTTATCCTTTGTCGGTGAAAGTGCTCCCCATGTCTCATAGGCAATGTCAAACGAAGGTAAGGGTTTGGCAGAATAGGATAGGGGCAGAGGGTGTGGGTGGTGATATCTGTGGTATGAAGCTGGATTCGGTCTAGCATAGGCGGGTTCGGGTCCGGTGTCCGCTTCCTCATTACTCGCAGAGGTACGCGATGCTATTATACGGGATGCACGAGCTGCGTGGGCATCTACGCAAGGAAAGCGAGGCTGGCTATCTTGAGGACTATTTTGGGACGACGAAGTCACACACGATGCAGACGAGGATCTTGCTAACGGCGACGAGAGTCGAGTGGAGGCTATGCGAGGGACTCGCAGCTTCGCCTTGGACAGCGATCCTGCTAGACGGTGGAGGGACATAGGAAAGTTATGAGCTGAGTAAGGCGCTCAGCAACAGTCCATTAAGCAGAGGACGATGACAAAATTTGACGTGCTGCAACACCTAACCCTAATCTCGTTCTTCATGCTTTGTGTTTTACATAATGACCATCAATCTACTCCGAGGTCGATCCTTGCAATTGAGAAGTGTAGAGGTTAAAGCTGCCGAGAAAAATCCCAATCTACCGGAGACATCGTTCAGAAAAATGGGTATCCACAGATGCTACCCGAGGCGATAGCTCTGGTGGCCTGGGTGACAATGGCCTAGCAGCACTCACAGGTGGCGGTTTTATTCATCCAATGATCCATAGCGAGGAGTGCATTTCATAGTTATTACGATCACGAGGAGGATACTTGCCATGCCAAATATTGATGCATATCAACTGTGATTTGAAAAAGAAAAAAAAAAAAGCAAAAGCCCGAGAACTACATTATGTATGTGGTTGATAACGTACTACCACAAACAGTGGGAACGGCCTAACGGATAGTGGACGCCAGCTGACTGGGTCAGTTGATAACTGAGCTGCTTCTTGCTAACCCCA
>QFDT01002250.1:0-11766 GCA_003315915.1 Macrolepiota dolichaula
CTCAAATATGCGTATCTTCCGCAAACCAGCTTCATCAGCTGATACACCCGCTAATCCCTTTACCGATCCCGATTTCGTTAAATTTGATATGACCATGCCGGGGGAGTCGCCAATTCGCGTGCGAGCGGCATGGAAACAATCCGGGCATAATTTTCAGCGGGCGACTGCCTTAATGTCTGATCCTACATGGTCGCCTTCTTCATCTAGTCCGGAGAAGCAAGAAAAGGAAGATGTCGGTCGTGTGAAGGAAGTCGAAGAGGCCACTCGAGCTCAGAAGATGGCGGTAAAAGAGAAGGGCAAAAAATCGATGATTTATGCCAACCGCATTGTTCTTGAGACCAAGATCCCGAGCACACCGAGGAATGAAGTCACATCTTCCCTCGACACCCTGCAGACTCCAACAACTCCTATTATTGCACCTAGTCGTCGGAAGCGTCTTAAGAAAATGGTCATTGATTCGGATTCCGAGGCGGAGGCAGAAGATAGTGATGAGGATGACAAGGCACAAAAATATGAAAGGTTTGAGAATAGCCAGGAAGTTCGGGCGCTAGACTACCTCAACAAGACGAGTTGTGGGGGAATACAAGAATTGACCGGTATGCTCTCACCACCATCATGAATCCAGGTTCTGACCAGCTCAAAGGGTGTACGGCTGAGCAGGCTAATACTATAATCAAACTGCGACCTTTCCACACTGTCAGCGACCTCAACATGAAACTTGGTCAGGGGAAGAAAAAAGCTGGACCTGCAGGCATTAGTCCCCGCTTATTCGAAGAATGCGTCGAAATCTTCAAAGGATATGGTGCTGTGGACACAATGTTGGAAGAATGTGAAGGTATCGGGGCTCATTTACGCGCCTCCATTGCAGCCTGGAGTATACCAACCCCCTTGGACAAAGGGAAAGGAAAATTAGATTCGTTAGCAACATTGGCGGATGATGTCCAGGACAGTTCAATTAGCTTGAGGTCCGTTGCAAACATCAAATCTCAAAAGTCTCAAGACCACCTCACGGTACAACCATCGAACTTATCTACGGACGTCAAATTAAAGGAATATCAACTCCTCGGAGTAAACTGGCTTAATCTTTTGTATCGTAATAATCTCAGCTGTATCCTCGCCGACGAGATGGGTATGTCGCTTATCTTCCTGTGCTGCCTATCCCGCTCATGATCAGTCAGGTTTGGGGAAAACGGTTCAAGTCATCAGCTTTCTTGCTCACCTGAAGGAAAGGGGTAATAAAGGCCCTCACCTTGTTGTTGTTCCGTAAGTCTCGTATCTGCCTGGTTGCAATGATATTTTTGAGACCCTGAAATTGGTTCAGTTCGTCCACCCTGGAGAACTGGTGTCGCGAGTTCGCTCGTTTCGCACCTTCGATATCTATCCAAACCTACTATGCTGGAAAAGGAGAACGTCCTCATCTCCGGGAAACGTTGCTGGGCACCCAGATGTGTAATAGCGGGCGTAATGAAGGGTGGGAAGTACTGATAACGACATACACGCTGGCGCAAGGTGATGACAGAGATCGAAAATTTTTCCGGAAAATCAATTGGAATGTAAGTGTCATGACCAACCCTCATATACCTGTCACATCCTAACTTGGATTAGTGTTGTATATACGACGAAGGCCACGTTCTAAAGAACTTCCAGTCTCAACGGTATCAATCACTGCTTAAATTCGGCTCCCGGTGGCGGCTCCTTTTGACGGGAACGCCGTTGCAAAACAACTTGCAGGAGCTGGTGGTACGTAAAGGCGCTGGATCTGCATCACATCTTAATCTAATGTCGCTCTATAGTCCTTAATGAATTTCATCCTCCCAGAGCAATTTGCCGACACGATGGGCGAAATGAGAGCAATTTTCAAGGTCAAAGGAGACTCTAAAATTTCTTTGCTTTCTCAGGAGAGAGTGTCCCGAGCCAAGAAAATGATGACACCGTTTGTCCTTCGGCGTCGGAAGGATCAAGTGTTACAGGATCTACCCCAGAAGACGGAACGTATTGAGTGGTGCGAAATGACCGAGTTGCAGAAATCAATCTATACCGACGCTCTGCGCCGTTCGAGACGTACCATCATGGAGCTGGAGAATAAAGATGATGCAACTGACAGCGGCGGTGGAAACAAGAAGGGTGGGAAGCTGAACGGCAAGGCGAAAGAAAAGGTCTATGCGGAGAATAGTTCTAATGTCCTCATGGACCTCCGCAAAGCTGCTTCGCACCCGATGTTGTTCAGAAAACGGTTCACAGATGAAATGCTATCCAGCATTACGAAACAACTCTTGAAGGAACCAGATTTCAAGAAGCGTGGTGCTCTGTATGACTTGGTCAAGGAAGATATGTCGGTGATGACAGACGCAGAACTTCAGGTCTTCTGTAAGACCTATAAGGTATGAATATATAGTATATCACATTAAATCTATCCTAACTGGCCGCAGTCTACAAAAAAGTACTCACAAAGTAATGATTGTTACCTCGAGGCCGGCAAAGTCGAGGTGCTTCTGAAACTCCTAGAAAGGTATAGGAAGGAAGATAGGAAGGTTCTGATTTTCTCTCAGGTCAGTTTATCGCCGAAATCCGTTTTTTTATGTACGAAACTGACAAGCACCCCAGTTTACCCAAATTCTGGATATCTTGCAGGCCATTTTTGAACATAAGAAAATCCGTTTTCTTGTCTTGACGGGTAGTACAGCCGTGGACATCCGACAAACTCTAGTCGATGAATTCACGGAAGACCCAAAAATACCTATCTTCCTTTTGTCGACCAAAGCCGGCGGGATGGGGATCAATCTGACCGCAGCGTCGGTAGTCATTATGTGAGCACTTCTAGTGTAGAACTGCACAGCCAACTGACTACACCTTCAGGTTCGATCAAGATTTTAACCCCCACAACGACAAGCAGGCTCAGGATCGTGCATACCGTATCGGTCAGAAGCGGGACGTCGAAGTCATTAAGTTGATTTCTCGTGGGACGATCGAAGAAGATATGTTGAGACTTGGAGAGACCAAACTCGCGCTTGATGAAGCTGTAGCCGCCGATCCAGACGAGAAGGGAGAGTGCGCACCTGAACGGGAGATGAAGAAGTCGCTAATGACAGTATTGAGACAACAATTCGAAAAACAGCAGGGCGAGCGAACTTTGACCAACTCGAACTGATCTACCTTCATTTATATTTCTTACCTCTGGTCGATAGAATTTATGATAATTTGGAACAACATTTACGCATCTGATGTGTCCCGTTAATACCTGTTTTATTTGCATACTAGGTTTAAGGGATATAGACTATACGTTGCACAATGAATCTGAGACTTTAACTGTTGGCCTTTGACCACCTTGAGGCTATGCAAATACAGACAACCCTCGAACAAGTCTGTCAACACTCGTACGAAAATATTCATTGTCGATACCATATTCTTTGGAGTCCATCTTCATCAAAGGGTTCCGCACAACATATTCAACGAAAGGACCCGCATATATCTGCCGCAGGACAAAGCGAAGAGAGTCCGTCTTGGGGTCGGTCAGCATCACAAACTTGTAGCCCGAGATTGTTTCGTAGAGGTGTAATCTATACGCAGATGTTCGATAACTCGTAAAGGACTCATCTCTAGCTATAGTATTAGTCTCCAATAAACCTCAACGAGAAGGGTCAGTACACACCGTCCCGATAGCTTCCTGATCATATTCCTCAATGAGAGAACGACACCATACACCAGCTTAGCTTCCTCGTCAAACGGAAGCCCCGTGGACAATGGTATCTGCTGCTGCTGCTGCTGCTGCTGCTGCTGCTGAGTGGGGACTGAAGATGGTGGGGGCGGAGGCGGCGTCGAGCGAGCAGCGTTCTCATTCGTGGCGACGACAATTCCGGTTGACGATGTAAGGGTATTTCGCGGACTATTGAAAGTCGATGCATTTACAGTTGCTGTGTCTGATATGACCGCGGGTGAAATGACTTGAGAAACGGCTGGAAGGATGTTGCCCTCAACGGCGGGCTTGGGACGTTTGGTGCGATGCCAATCCTGATAGTAGACACAAGTGCAATGACTGTGTTTGATTTGGATGGTTTCCAAGACCGTTGGGCACGATAACGACGTACCGGTCAAAGATGTATAGGCTGTAGATTGTCATGGCCACCGATGAAGAGCGCGAAGGCAAATGCGAAGGTGAGCTAAGCGAGACTGCTGGATAATGGTTCATGATGTAACGATGAGAGGGCGTCTAATCAACACATTGGCGAGCACTCGAGTTGTGTAGCCCCTCACAGTAGAAATTTCAAATTAATTGCGTGATCGACTTGATCATTCCTTGCTGACTATACTACCGGGGTAGACTTGAGAGGTATGCTATCGGAAGGCGATATATAGGGACGGTAAAATACTCTCTACTCTTTCCCCATCGTTCCTCGTACTTCTTGGGTCGCACATCTACCTCGGACCATTGTACGTCGAGGCCTATATCGGCAAGATGATGTTCAGCAATGTAGGTATATACATCGTAGAACAAAGGATCTTTCGTAGACATTAGACTCCGTGGCCGTATTGTCAGAATGAACAACTCACTCGTAGCCCCTAGGCCGTTGAAGAAACTGAATCTAGCATTAGATCCAGAGAGTAGATTAGGCAGATGGTCAAAAAATTTGTGTAGATCCTGATAGTTCTCGGAGAATGTGTCGGTATAGATAACATCGAACGTGCCAAGAGCGAGCAACTCTTCTCCTTCGATGAAATTTTGCCATTTCCCTTCGAGAATCTTGACACCTGGTTTCTGATGCCACCCATTATCTTTCATGTATCGGAGGACATCGGGATGAGGTTCAATGATAACATGTTGTGAAGGAGGAGTCGGCAAAGCTTGGAATAGTCGATCAATCTAAACAACTTCAGCCAGAATGCATTTGAATCACACATTGAACACCTACAATGCCCAATCCAAATCCTACGTTCAATACTCTGAGATTATCCCGCTCAGGCAAAGAATCATAGATTGACTGCACCGTCTCCCTCATTACGGGTGTCTCCCAGCCCATCATGACACCAATCTCTTCCCCATCCACATTAATGGAACATATACTTTGCCCTGTCTCATCCTGCGCATACCGCAGCCTTGATGTTAAGAAATCTTCGGATGACCCAGCAGCGGTGACATCGGCTTCACGAAGGACCAGGTTTGTGGATGAGCCGGGCTCAACGTCATCCCGTGAGGAAAGGATGCCAAGGAGAAGTTCTACCAAGTCTTAGCAAATTCCAGCCTCAAGTAATGGGCGTCCGCTTCACCTGCCCGAATGCCCGCATTACGGATCGCATTATAGATCTCGGTGTCGTTGTAGGACAGCGCAACGTCCCCAGCGGTATTCTGCGAGTAATCCACTACGCACGCGATTAAAAGAGAGTTCACTGAAGTAGCCAAGAGACAGCGGGCGCACCGGCATTCCAGACCGCACCCTTCTCTATCAGATACTGTACGAGTCCAAGATTACGGATGTAAGCTGCTGCGTGTAGTGGCGACATCCCTTCTGCCTCGTTTTGGTACCAGATAGGCGCCCCCGCCTCGACAAGTGACTTGACATCTTCTGTTGAAGCATTATGCAAGATTGCCGTGACTAGCTGCTCGCCAAGCTGTACCGCAATGTCAGAAGGGTCGATGGCCTCTGCCATTTTCAAGTCCAGGGTTTTTTCAAATCTTATCTTGGCCAAGAATACATTCGGTAGGTCATGTGACTTGAACGAAGAGTTGGATAGCATAGGGATTTGGATAATATACATTAATCATTGTTCATTCCAACGATACTTCATCCCCTCCAGACAGCAGGTCCGGGAATGGTATAATTAGTGACAGTGGGCTGAGAGTAGATATCGATAGTAACACTGGGGTCGGAACTAGGGGCCACCATGTTAACTCGCTTTTGAGTTACACTTGTGCACGACTTACGCGCTATATGCACCAGGGAACTTGACAAGGTAGCTGCCGGAGGGTTGGGCACTACCGCTTCCGGTGACCTTGAGTTGGCCGCATTCCGGGTAAAACTGCGGCTGGTTGGATGTGTGGATGGCAAGAAGCTTCATAATGGCGTCAGAAGAGAAATAATCCACAATCCACATATCTGTCATTCATACTGACCTCGTGTCTAATGAAATACTCGCCAGGAGCAAGGGACGAAGGAATGCTAGTAGTCCTAAAGCGCCTGTCAGCGCCAATATGGGGCTTCTGGTATGTTTGACCTACCAAGAATTGTTGTTGTTAACAAGTTGCCCCATTGCCCAAGTGCCTGTAGGCAAAGCTCCCGATATCAGACCACCTTGATCGATTTTGAACTAAATATACGAATTGTCACTTGGACCGGTGATGCCAGTGTATCAACTACTTACCCAGGACAGGGAAGAAGTTGTCGCGGAAGTGCAAGAACTTGGGCATTTGGCCATGTAAACCATGACAGGCTTGTGTGTGATATGAGGAAAATTCATGAATGAAATTTTGAGCAACTCACGCCGATAGTGTGGGGCCATGGGTTCCAGTATGCGGTAATCTGGCTGCCAGCAGCGACAGTGGCAGAGAGCTGGCCACTGCCAAGACTTGCGCCGTTTGTGTTACAGGACAGAACACCAGAAGTAGGGTTTGTGATGGGGTCATAGGTATCCCATTCGCGCTACATCGTAGGGCTGTTAACATGGCCCTGATGAGGACTCAATGGATGTTGTACCTGAACTGATACTTGGCCAACGGGCGTGTTGTAAGCCTTGAAGCTGGGATCTTAATTAGCAATTAAATCAAATGAAAGCCAAAGTACACTTACCCTTGATAGTAGGTACCAGCGATCGAGTAGCCAATGACACCGCCGTGGGAGGCCGCCTGCAAGAAAAAGGCCGTTAGGATAGGAAAACATAAGTCTGAGGCATCCTTGCCAAGTTGGCCTGATTCAGGGCAACAGTTACGGTCGCGACGAGAGCAGTGAAGAACTTCATGATTTTTGATTGTTGGAGAACGACTCGTTGAGCCTTGCCTTTATAGCCAAGTCATAGTGAACGATCAATGTAGTGAGAATGCCGAAGGGTTGAGGCTAAATATCGGGACCGGAGCGTAGGTGGGCGTGTCAGATGTATCGTGCAGGTGCCCTTGTATTTGAGGCCAGAGAACTCGAGAAGATGCAGGACGAGACGGATTAGAATGATGTAGTGCCTTGTTTCTCGGGCCCGCCAGACTATTGACTTCCCAATATTGGAAGTGACAGATAAGAGTTGTGTTCATTTCCCAAGAAACCCTTTCCCAGAGATTCTTAGCATGCTTCGGCAGGATCACTGAACATATGACAGCGTATCACATTGGTTGTCCTTTTGGAGAGTCGGACATTTCAGAAGTCGCATACAGTAGCACCGGAAGTTTAACACGGCAGGTTTTTCCGTTCGTTAAGACAGGCGGGCCAAAACCATGATACAAGAGTGGGGGTCGTCCAGCCTGGCTTAGATGGTTGAGGTGTGTTATAAATATATTCGGAGATATCTAGGCACACAGAGAAAATGGATAGTGCGAAGTGCAGACAAAGGGTATAGCATCTATGGTATGAGTTATCAGCACCGGGGCCCAAAATTTAAGGCATTATTAACTGACTATGTAGGATCAATCATCCTCGTGGATCGTTATTTTAGCTTCCTCGGTGACTGGCTGTGGAGCTACAAGGTCGGGAGCAGTTTGGGGTAGCTGTTCCTTCGTTATGGCATGGGGTTGTGGTTCATCCGATTCGTCACCGCTTTCTTCTCCGGGTTTTCTGAAAATAAGCTCTTTCCCATTAACCAAGCGTCGCTTTTTGAGTGGCAGGTCTGAAGTTTCAGAACAGCCAGCGCCTGGCCTACTGGCCTCTTCCGACTTGCCACGGTTTTGTTTCGCTCTTTCTTTCTTTTTCTGTCTCTTCATCCGATTTTTCGCTGTTTTTGCGTCGGCAGCCTCTTCGGCTTCTTTGCGTTTGCGCTCGAACTCTGCAGTAAGGGCTTCCTAATTTGAGTCAGCTTTGCTTGAAGGAAAGTGGAGGGTACACACACCTTCTGTGACTCTTCATCCATTATCTTTAATCGTTCATACTCTCGGCGTCTGCCTGCCTTATACACGTGGAATTCACCACTACCGGCACCAGCACTTGAACCTTGCACGTTTTTCATCATTTCACGTGCGGGGCGTATGGTCTTTTCTTTTGGCGCAGCAGGAACGTATGCAGGTTTCGAGGGGTCCTTGAGCAGCTTATCGAGTTGCGCGCGTTGTTTCTCGGTAGCCGTGAGGGCATGTCGGGGGGTGGAAGTCGAGTTGGTGGATGATTGTGTCGGGGCGGAAGACATCCAAACCAATTAATTGAGTCACACTAATTGTGACAACACTTATCCATTCGTCGCATCATATGTGCAACCGTGGAGGCGCTGAACAGCCTTATTGTGTCCACATCTCGTGGCGCTGGCCACAGCCCCGTAGTCTTCTATCCTCAGTATATAAGTTTCTGTACTTAAGACCGAACGCCTCTACAGCTCTTCACAAGTAGGATTATCATGGGCTCCGACGGAAGGATCACTCCAGGAGTAGATAACCCAGCTCAAGGGTTTACCACTGCGACTCCGTCAGTTTCATCCTCTCTTCATGAGAGAACCTCACTCCATACACTTCGAGAATCATATGTGGGCTCGGGAGTGCAGTTATCAGAACAGATATACCCATTTTCACCCACATTGACCCGGAGGTACAATCTAGGTAGAACCATGTATGATTTCCCCACCTCTCACGCTAAATGTTGGCTCACGGACGACATTGATAGCAAAGATGAACCCCCAAAACGTAAAATAAGCCCTTTGTCCCTCTCCTTCAAGAATGAGTACGTTCATTTCCATCCACTAAAGCTCAAGGAAAACCTTCATTACCCATTACCTAGAGAACAGCTCCCACAAGGCTGGCAGAGGCACGTCCACCCAGAGGGTTTGCCTTATTTTTGCTCACCAGCTTCCGATACTTGTCCAATGGTAGGATCGCGACTTCTCATTCCTGGACGTGGCTTGACTGACGTCTCTTCTGTGGCGGCAGAGAATTCTCACGGAAGAATGGCTATTTGATGTCGACAAGGCGAGGGCCATCGAGGATTTCGCACAGGACATACGAAACACTATTTCCCAATACAATATACTCATACCAGCGTTGAGCGACCTTGTCCTTGAACTCTATTGTGATAGAAGTCCGTGGATGTGTGGCTATTACTTTGTGCATCATCCAACACGATCTGTATACTGGTTGGAAGAAGTTGAATTAGAGCACCAATCCCAACCATTCAGCGATATTCGGGGAAGAGTATCCGGTTACCAAATTGGTGAGTTTCGATGATGCATATCCTCTCTTTATTAAAACAGCCATTACCTTAGAAACATGCTTGGAGGTTGAATACTGGTCTGTTGATCTCCTAACAACTTGTGGTGTAAGGCGCTCAAGGTCAGCCAGGGTTTACTGGGACACCTTCCCAACCGTACAAATAGCGACACCTGAGGTATATGATAATGTCGTGGACACACTCGTGTCTGCCATGACAGGTAGGACGTTTTTGCAGTATCTTCATACAGGAGCAAATTGGATGAACCTATTAGCAGATGTGATATCTTCCAGCACGTCTACCATCACTCACCAATATGATACACTGCAGAATATGTTGAATATAGTCCAAATGTCTAGGGGTATGGTTTCCATGCTGACACCATCATACGTAGCTGAAATGACAATACTGCAGGCAGCAAAACTTCCAATTGGCATATAGGTGAGGCACTGATGCAGTGCTGCTGCAAGTTGTATCTGACGTTATGCACCATCGAAGGTCGATTTATGAGGGGAATTGGTGAGTATACCTTATTTCAGTATCGTCTGCCTTCTATTGACGTACGATCTTAGTCTCCGACCGAATGCGAAACTATTACGGTGTGTGGGGCGCCAGGCTGAGCAGGCATCAGTCGGTGCTCGAGCATCCGGCTTCGGGACGCTCCAAGTTTCTGGGGTGGTTTTCCCCTTTCTTATTCTACATTCCTCACGCGCAACTTCAACGAGTTGAACCGTTAGTTGTTGATAGGTCTGTCATTGTGATTCACTGGGTCAAATTCTTCAATGAACTTCAAGAGGAATGGAACCAGACTATGACGGTTGTGAGTTAGGCCTCTGGATATTCTTGCCTTCAGAACTAATGCGAGGAAGGCGACCATAATGCTAGCTGCAAATTGTGCGTTTCTGGCCATACCATTATTCCAGGGCTCCAGTCAAGCACCCGATCCACATAGCAGTCCAGAACAAGTGGCCAGCTACCTATCCCTAGTCTCTAGTCTGTTTGGCCTTATTCTAAGCATGGTAATGTATAGACAACATCAGGCTAGCTCTCCCAGTACTCCTGAAGAGATTGTGAGTCTTTATCGACTCGATAACTTCGTATATCGTTAACTACTCTGGGCAGCTAAACCACATATACAACAACACCACGACTAAGTCAGGCCCACGACATCGCCTTGAACATTTGGTTCTCATTTGGAGTTTACCTCATGCTCTCGTCCTGTGGTCGTGAGTTATTTACTGAGGATTTTTGACCTGTCAAGGGCTTACTTCTCCTCACTACGATAAGCGTTGTTGCATTCCTGGCGGCCTTCTTGATTATGTGCTTTTCTGGTACTCATACTGCCACCAAAATCCTTGTCGCCCTATCAACAGGGTTTCTCGGTTCCTTAGTCTTCTACTACGTTCTGAGGTTTGGGAGTGCCAAGAAGTTCCGACGACAGTGGTCGAACCGCTCCTCTGAATGCATTCAGAGAATTGGGGAGCTCATTCAAGGGGCCAAGCAGGGATTCAAGTACAAGTCACGGAAAGAGGAAAGTGAGGCTGCCTCTGCATAGGAGCATCGAGCTGCTGTCCCCACGCTAATTCAACCTCCCTGAGTCCACTGTGAAGCGTAAGTAGTCGATGTTATGTTCTTTGACATACTTTATTGATTGAAGGACTTCCCAAGGTAGGTGGACTTGCTTCCGCCTTGTTCCTGGTCTCATTTAAATTTATTGGCTCTGAGTTTAGCGCGCTCACTTACTGGACAGCCTTTCTTGTAGTCTTTCCACATTTCGCTTTGCTTTTGCCTCTACGCCTGCGCCTGTCCCTTTGCTTCCTCTCTGTCTCCATCTCCGCCTGTCTATCTATTTATCTATTCACTTAATAAGTTGGTTGTATGTGGTTTTAATACTTGGGGTACTGCTGTTGCGCGTCCGTTTTTAGTGGATTATTTCCAAAAACTTCGCATGCTAGTTCACCGTCCTGCACCTGACATCCATCCTAGGACCCTTGTTTGAACCCTACTTGCGCGTCGAATATAATAAACGTAATTTATCTGATCTATCGATGTCTTATGAGTTGTTGGCGTAAATAGTATGCCTTGGTTCACATCATCCGTGACACTCTAAGCCATTTTTCTATTTGCATCTTCCACCATTCATAATGGCCGTGTACGAGCAAACAAGCCCCAGTTACTTTGGAAATGAAGACCCGTATCAACTTGATCGTCTCGCTGAGGAGCTCGCCTCTCGAGAGGATCGACAGTTGCGATCGTCGCCCCCAGGTGAGGACAACGCACAGTCAACAGACCTCCCAGATTATGGGCCCCTTTCACACCACAACACTCTGTTAACGGGTCCTGAGTTCAATGTCGAAGAATTCCTGCTTTCGCGAGCGCGAGCCTCTTTACCTGAGTTACGAACGGAACTCCGCGACTACCTGGCCACCCTGAAGGAAGAGCTCGTCCA
>QFDT01002252.1:0-10179 GCA_003315915.1 Macrolepiota dolichaula
CCTAGGTCCCGCTGAACCTTAATCAGAGGAATCCCCATCACCACGCCTTGCATCAAACCCAACGTCAACCCTCCCTACGTCCGCCGAAAACGAACCTACGTACCTGACATTAGATTCCGACAGGTTCGCTTACCTTATAAAGCCCTCCACCCAAGGTGCCACCCCGCACGTTTCGCCAACGTATCTCTAGCGCCACATCTTCGAAGAACAAATCTCGCCCCGCTACTCCGGAAGCTCGCGCCCCATCACCTTATCCACTACCACAAGCGTCAACTTCGGCAACTCCCCTATCTCGATCACATTCCCAAGAGAACTATCCACATCCCACGCAAGGTCGCCACGCTAGAACAGCACCACATACTTCTCAGGAACGTCATCGAAGCAGGAGCCCTCCTTTACCTTCCCCCGAACCCGCATCACCAGTTGAACAAGAACGAATTTTCCCGCGCTACCACTCGAGCTCTAGCGACACCGAGCTACCTATCGTACCCCGAGAAAACTTCCCTGTTATCCCTCCCATCCGAAGCCCTTCACCAAGAGTTTACCCACCTTTACTACCGTTCGCTTCGCCGCTTCAACTAGGGTTTCCCGCATTACCATCACAACCACCAACACCACCACCAAACATGGGTCAACAAGGACAAGGAGGAGGACAAGCAGCGCAACCACCGGCAGTCATCCAGCAGGCTGGAAACGACAAAGAACTATCCCTACTAAAACCAGCACCTTTCACAGGAGACCGATCCGATTTCGAAAAATGGTGGCTGATGAACCAAATTTACCTAGAAGCAAACCGACACATATACGACACCGATGCAAGAAGAATCTTTTTCATACAATCATCAATGCAAGGACCAGAAGCGATCGCTTGGCTACAAGCACATCGAGGAGCACACATGAACAACGGAGTTTACGACCCCCCCCTATGGCCAATATTCGTCACCGAACTCACCACCGCATTCACTCCAGCCGATGAACCAGTTTTCGCCTATCACCACCTATGCACGATGAAACAAAACGGACGACCGATGGAAGATTTTAACAACGAATTCAAATATTACGTCAGAAAGGCAGGCCTCAACGACAATCTATCAATCATGGACATATACAAGAAAGCGATCAATGCCGAAATAGGATACAAACTGGAAACCGCCGAGAACCCACCAAATAGCCCAGACGATTGGTACACCAGAGCCAGAACACTGGACGCAAGAATGCGCAGGGCAGACGCCCTTTACAACGTCAAAAGAGGAAACACCTTCTCCACACGCACCCAATACACGCCTCCTACACCAATCAGACCCTATCAATCGCCATCCGCCGTCCAATACCAAAAACCCCTCAAAGACCCATACGCCATGGACGTCGACAACTACAACACTTATCAACATGAGGAATACCACGAGGAAGAAGAAGAAGAGGAATCCCAATTCGACATCAATCATTTCATCGAAGAAGAAGGACTTACGGCTATACAAGCATTCAATCTAACACCGATTGAGAAAGAACGATTACAACGAGGACAATGTTTCCGATGCGGGCGAACCGGACACCGAGCCACCCAATGTCCCACCTTCCCTAACCGAAACCGATCACAAAATACATACCGACCGCCACCACGACCTCAATACCGACCTTCCCCTCCTCCAAGGAACACGTTCCCTACCGGGCCTCGCCCAATCAGTGTTGGCAATCGTCGGTCTAACCCACCGAGGAAGTTCAATGCTTCAGTCGTCTCCGTTTCAAACGCAATGTTAGACACATTCCACGCCGTCCCCCAAGAACAGCAAGAAGAACTCCGCATGATGATTATGGAAGGATGGAATCAACCACGAGAACAGACACAGGATTTTCACGAATGAGGACAGCTGATCTGACAGCCCCAGTTGGACCTCCGACCTTTAATTATTCATCTTACTTTCCTGTACCATCTGCCGCGCAGATAGATATGATTCACCTTCCTTCTTCAGAAAATAAAAAATCACTATTTATCCCACTCAAATTCGTCTCTTTCTCTACCTCTGCAAAAGCGGCTGTCACCGCACTCATTGATTCTGGAGCACAAGGAAACTTCATATCCGAAACACTAGCCAACCGACATCAACTACCTAGGGAAGCACTCGCCAAACCAATCATCGCTACAAATGTGGACGGAACACTAAACAAAAGAGGAACCATTACACACCAAACAACTATCAACACAATCATCGACGGAAGAGATTGCACAATTACTGCATACATTACCAATATCGGAAAGAAGAACGTAATTTTGGGATACCCATGGTTGGAAGAAGAAGACCCCGAAATAAACTGGAAGAAGAAGACGCTAAACTGGAAAAAACAGAAAAACCACCCCTTTTTGCAACCACTCCTCGATTCAACGACAAACTACGCGACAATCAACAACTTCGACATCGAATTACAAGAAGAACTGGGAGCAGAAATTCACCCGATAGAACACGACCTGGCTAACGTAGAGCTCGACACTTGGGAAATCCAACGACACCTCAACGAAACCTTCTTTACCCCATACGAAATAAACGCGAAAACTACCACGGCAGCCGAACTAGCTCAACAAACTAAAAAGGGCAAGACAACAATTCCCAAACAATACGCCGCGTTCAGTAACCTCTTTAATGAAAAGAAATCCCAACGATTCCCTCCCGAAAGACCATACGATCACGAAATCATTACTACCAAAGAATTCACCCCAAAATCGTTTAAACCTTATCAACTCTCGCCGGCCGAATCAGAAGAAATGAAGAAATTCATTAAAGAGAACCTCGCGAAAGGGTACATCAAAGAATCGAAATCACCAATGGCGTCACCAATGTTCTTCGTAGCAAAGAAAGATGGGAAACTTCGTCCATGTCAAGACTATCGATATCTCAATAAACATACGGTGAAAAACGCGTACCCGATACCGATGATTGCCACCATCATGGATAAACTCAAAGGATCGAAGAAATTCACCAAACTCGATGTTCGTCTAGGATACAACAACGTACGAATCAAGGAAGACGATCAATGGAAAGCAGCGTTTAAAACCCCATATGGACTCTTTCAGCCAACCGTAATGTTCTTCGGACTATGCAACTCCCCCGCAACTTTTCAACATATGATGAACGATATATTCGGAGACATGATCGAGCAAGGAGGAGTAATCATATATATGGACGACATTCTCATTCATGCGAAAGACGACAAAGAACTCGAAGATTTGACCATAGAAGTTCTAAAACGACTAGAAGACAACGACCTTTTCCTAAAAACCGAAAAATGCGAGTTCCACCAAGAACGACTAGAATATCTCGGAATGATCATCACCCCCAACAAAATCGAAATGGACGCAGCAAAACTAAACGGAGTAAAAGAATGGCCAACCCCAAAAACGGTAAAAGACGTCCGAAAATTCCTAGGATTCTGCAACTTCTACCGAAAATTCATTCATCATTACGCCGATATCTGCAAACCGCTCAACCAACTACTCTCAAAAAACCGACACTTCGTATGGACCGAAGAAACCGAAAAAGCTTTCAATCAACTCAAGGACACCTTTCTTCAAAAACCAGTCCTCACGATGCCCGACCAAACCAAACCATTTTCCATCGAAACCGACGCCTCGAAGCACGCAAGCGGAGCAATTCTGTACCAAGAAGATGAAAACGGAAACCGAAAACCCGTCGCGTTCTATTCAAAATCATTCAACCCAGCCGAACGAAACTACGATGTCCACGACCGGGAACTACTCGCTATCATCAGGGCGCTCGAAGAATGGAGACACTATTTGGAAGGATCAGGAAAAACAACAATTATCCGAACCGATCACCAGAATTTGACATACTGGAGGGAACCGAAGAAACTAACAAGAAGACAAGCCCGATGGACGGAAACCTTATCACGATTCGATTTCAAAATAGAACACGTCCCCGGAACACGCATACCAGCTGCAGACGCACTCTCACGACGACCCGACCACATTCCAGACGAAGACAACGACAACGAAGACATAATTGTGCTGCCCGAAGAAAAATTCATCAACCTTATCGACCTCAATCTCCAAAAAGGAATCATTTACTCCAACCAATACGACCCGACCATCGCTGAGCTGATCAGTAACCTTAAAACCAGAACCCCAAAAAACCTACTAAACAACGAATACTCTACATACGCCACTCCGGAAGGAACCATTTTACTCTATCAAGGAAAACCAGTAATACCAAACGATCTCGAACTCCGCCAACAAATTACGAAAAGGTACCACGACCACCGAACCGCTGGACATCCAGGAGAACAAGAAACGTATCGACTGATGAAGAAAGAAGTATACTGGCCCGGAATGTCAACTTTCATCAAAAACTACGTCAAAGGATGCACAAAATGCCAACAATTCAAAATCAACCGACACCCCACCAAACCACCCATCCAACCAATCCCACCACCACCAACCAATAGGCCATTCTCGCAAATATCAATGGACCTAATCACGGACCTCCCACCATCAAATGACTACGACGCCATACTCTCAATCATTGACCACGGACTCTCCAAAGGGATAATACTCACTCCGGTAAAAAAGACGATAAACGCCAACGGAATCGCCGACATCCTTATCGAAAAACTATTCGCACGATTCGGACTACCGGACAAAATCATCTCAGATAGGGACCCTAGATTCGCCGCCAGAACAATCAAAGCATTCTTCTCCAAACTAAACGTAAAACAAGCCTACTCGACCGCTTACCACCCTCAAACCGACGGAAGCACAGAACGGTTCAACCAAGAAATCGAAGCCTACCTATCCCTCTACTGTACGAACAATCCCACAACATGGTCGACATACTTACCCCTACTCGAATTCACCCACAATTCCCGAACGCACGCAAACCGACTCCAATGCCCATTCGAACTCATCATGGGGATCAAACCCCCAAACTTACCACAAATCATCACACCCGATAACCACCCCGATACGAACACACGATTAAAACTCCTGGAAGAAGCAAGAAATGAGGCGATCGCGGCACACAAACTCATGGCAGAACGCATGAGAAACCGAAGCACGCAGAAGCTACCCCAGTTCAAACAAGGCGACCAAGTATGGTTAGAAGCAAAAAACCTGAAACTCCCTCATCCATCAAAAAAGATAGCTCCGAAACGCCTAGGACCCTTCCGAATTACCGAAGTACTGTCAAAAGTTAATCTCCGCCTCCAATTACCGAAAACCTGGAAAATCCACCCAGTGTTCCACGCGGCATTACTCACCCCATACGTCACCAACTCATTCCATAAACCAACGGCAAAAACCTCGCAACCCGAACTACTGGACGATCAAGAACAGTACGAAATAGAAGGCATCATTAACCACCGGACTACACGAGGACGAGACTTTTTCTTAGTAAAATGGAAAGGGTTTGGACACGAGGAAAACGAATGGCTAACAGAAGACGACCTCACGGAAAACGCATTGACAATTCTAAACTTATACCGGCGGAACCACCACCTACCTCCATTCGACAAACAATGGCAATTCGAATCACCAGGACGTATATATATCCGACCCAGACACTAAAACCGACAACAACCAACTCTAACAACACTTTCACCTCACACATGTCTAATGGAACCAACCAACACGCCTCCACCAGCTCCAACGGAAGCGCTTCACCCAGACCTCCCGTGGACTCCACCCATTCTATCCCCTTCCTCACCGACATTGAATTTAGACACTTACATGCAATTCTCTCCACGGTCGAACATCACAATGCCTTCTTCCCCAGAATTCCCAATGAGGATCTCCCCGCCTCCGCCATATTTGTCGCTCTCTCCGCTGCCTATGAACAATTCTTCCTCATCAGACAATCGTACGCCCTCGCCCTCACCCGTCTCCGCTACATCGAATCAACCGCGAACTCCACCAATCTCCCGTACTATATCAAAATTTATGCGGATTCTACTCCCGATATCCCTACGCCGATACTGGATTCCACCGACCCACGAAAGATTCACCAAATGCAGAATACACTACCCTTCCCAAACTCATTCACCGACATATTCTCTCCTCCAAACCCCACCGGAACTGCACCTGCCACCCTCGCTAAGTCGAAAGAACCCGAACCCCCAACACCATTCCCAATCTTATCCGGACAATCACTGGAGCCCTCCACGCAGCAACTTCCCGCATCGGTTCCCCCTTCTAGAGAGAGAATAAACTCGAACGTTACCCCACTCCCTATCCCCGTCACACAACCCCCTCTTAACGCTCGCCCAAACGCTCCAGCCCAATACCCCAAAGAAAGAGCGCCATTACCGCCCCAACGAGAGGAGTACAAAGATAGCACCTTCTATTGCAGCTACTGCGACGAACCGAATCACAGGAGGAAGGATTGCCCGAAGAAGATCTGCAAATATTGCAAAGAGATAAGCCCCGGACATACGGCCCCCTGGTGCGAAAAGTTTCAATGCCCACACTGCAAGATATTCAAACCCATCCACAACCCACGAGACTGCCCACGAAACCCCTATTACGAACAACGATCCCCTCGTTACGATCCTCGACGACGACCTCCCTCCCCACGACGACGACCCTACTATCACGACAACCGCCCCGAACACGACGACAAAGACTTCTACGATGACGACCCAGCATCATATAATCGAGTTCGTTGAGACAACAAACGTAGAAAGGGGATAATGTTACAATATCACCATTATGACGTCACTACACGAAGATCACACATGTAAACACACGAGTCTATTTCCCCTGTTTTAGTATACCGTTTCACCTTTCTTACATGTTTCACATACACGAGTATCAGTAGCCTTCCACACGAGTACACTAGTATTTATAGAGTACTTACTTTGATAGTAGTCTCTAGCTTTGGATTGTAGTCCCCTCTTCTCATATACATCTCTTACTCGCTCTCGAAACTCTCGTCTCTACTTTGAGAAGACACGTGACTCTAGTTATAGTTGAGAACCGTATTGGAATAAGTCTGTATAGACGCCGATACGCGCTACTTGCTATACCACTGCGAGTCATACGACCTTCGGTCGTAACACCCAGGGAGGCGTTGAAGGAATTAGGGTATATATCGTGGACCACAGGCAAACGCTGTCACTGGCAGTGTGTGATACTGTCAAGGAACAGTCAGATACGGACTGCTTTTACTTGCACCACGTCCCAATGTTACATTCAGCAAGGAAAAATCTTCGATATGGCAGGCATCATTCTGTGCCTGTGCGGATCCTTCCACTTTCTCCACTCTTAGCCCTGACAGTCAAACAGCCCAACAAAGGATAGTTCACTAGAATACTCACACAATTGTACGATACGAGTATGACTATAAGTTGAAGAACCTATGCCTGGAACTCGACACCAACATACTCACGACCAGCACCCTCGCCGCCGGTCAAATGAAGCCTAGACAATCACAAGATTCTGGCGGATATGTGCCCTCGTAGAGTATCATTCATGTACAACCAATACAAGTTATGAACAGAACGGATTAGCGACATGCAAAAGCGAGGAATCGACGTCACATACCCATTGCTAAAAGAGGTACAAGCCCAGGTTCACAAAGGCCAACACTCGTCCCTCTCTGACATGCTCAATTCATCGTTCCCCTCGACCCACTTCCACAAGAATAATCCCCACCACCGCAGTACCCCTCATTCCCCTCACTCATCCGTAACCCCATATCCATCCACGCACCAGATATCGCCCCACCAGAACTCTTGACAACGCTTGCGTTCCGTTGACCTTGATCCGACAGTAGCAGCGACCCACAGCTTCAGACATGTGATAGAGTGTTTCAAGGAAGGTGCTGTGTCGGTCTAGAAAGTACCCGAGTATCCATGTGCTGGAAAAGCGAAAAAATGCGGCAGGACGTGGACAAATATACACATTGACGGTCATTGAAATACCGAGTCTGTATGGTTACATGCATACCTTTTCAGCGATGTGTGGAAAGGATGTAGACAGCCTGCCAACAAATCCAAAGCTGCTATTCTTCGTGATGAAGAACACCAAGGCCAAGCACCGTCTATCTGGGACTCGCGTTCACCAACACTGAGTTATCAGCTAGTGCCGGTGGAGATGGACTGCGATATAGCTTTGTTTTTGAGCAGTGACCAACTCCTTTGTTCTAGCCATAGTAATTGTGTTGAATCCTAGAGCCCCAGGGAGAGGTATGAACGTGTGCACAACAAATGGCAAAGAAGTGCATTTGACTGGAGGATAAGGTGAGTGCGTCGTTTGTGTCCTGTGATTCCAAGTAGGAGGTGGAGGAGTTGAAAGAGAAGGGTCCGCACCGGTAATTTGTCAAGGGTAGTTTGGTGTCCGCCGGTGTGTTTGCGAGTGGGGGGGATGTGTAATGAGGGAGTTCAAGGGAAAGGTCGAAGGCGTGGGTTGTCACATTGGCCACCGTGACCGCAACGTTCTGAAGATCCTCAGTGATGGGACAACTCCTTTGCTTGATTTGACCAAACGTCCTCTATCTGTTGGAAAGTTAATTTTACCGTAGTACTAGACAGGTGAATATGGCCACAAACATTGCCATAAGAACAGTGGTATACGACTATGCTATAGGGAATAGAAATGGGCTACGCGAGGAAAAGGGCAATTAGATAGATTTTAGACGTACCATGTAATAATCATTAGATCGGACCTTACGGACAGTAAGAGCTAACTAGTCTTGGACGCTGATGTTGAATATCCCATATTATTCTATATCTCACTACCTACAACGCCATTCTACATTCCTACGCTATACAACTCATTCGCCTTATAATGCTGTCTTGATATGCGACTTTATTAAGCGATTCGCAATACTCAATTTGAGGCTGCAGGGGCCTACAAGTTTTCATACGGCTATTCTACGTTTGTGGTGAAGCGGGCTACACTAAAACTTCTTGTGGGACTATACCGTGTCGAATTGCCCCCCTGGTAATTTCTCATCCTTTCACATTGTGTTGTTCAAGAAGGTACGAAATACTGTTGCTGAAGCGTTCTGTGTAGACTTTACTGACTTGTCTACAGACAATAGAGCAGAGTGAAGGGGCTCGAGTGGTGTGTCTGCACCGCACAAGCTTAGCTTCCGGCTTCGAGTTGCTCTATCTCCTGGTAGGGTCAAACCAGGACCTGTTTTGTGGTTATAGGAGATTGATTACGAGAGATGAGTTGTCGGATATTTGAGGCATCAAACCTGGTGGAGGGTGTGAAGGCATACTGGGAAAAAGAGATGGATTCATGGTATAAGGTCAATCATTGAAGTGGCGACAAACAGCGGCGCGCGTATGTTTATTTTTCTATCTTGGCAACATCTATTCTTTTATGTCCAGTAACCAATAAAAACCCTAGGCAGTAGGTGGCTTGGTCCCCAGCTGAGCTGACGACGCAAAATTGTATTAAAATTGGGATGCAGTTCTGTATTAGGCCCAATGTCGTGCCTTCTTCTGCGGCCACAAATCAAACTGCTCTTCTCGAAAGATCCTGCCTCCCTCAACCAGATCGGCCGTCCTCATTTCTCGATAGAACCCTAGCTTTACGCTAATCTCCCAATACCAGAATATTGATTTTGATCCATGTCCAAGCTGGTATAATCCAGTGATGAACTGATCTCGTGAGTTGGCGGGGAATAAGGACATGAACGACGAAGTGCAGCTTGGGTCACAAGGCCGCAATGCCCCTGTGTTTTGAAAATTGACAATACACTTCAAAGGATCTGGTAAGTGAAATTTATATTATAATACATGACATGAGCTCACCTCATCAAATTGTGGGAAGGAGTCACAAAGGTTATCTGAGAGATGTTGAAGTAACCAGGTCCCAGAGATCGGCTTAGCGGTGCCCTTATACATGTACAACAAGCCGCGGATTCCAAAAGCTGAGGCAAAGGATATAGCATTGTACAGGTATTTGCGAAAATCAGCCCACTGAATTTTCAGTAGCAAAGAGGGATCAATGGAAGTGAACTTTTGGTTAGCATGTATGAAATTAAAGTTATAATCATGCAAGATGGATGCTTTGAGGAAGGAATTGAAAAGTTCATTCCGGTGAGGGTATGAAAGGGAGGATGCTGAGTTGGGTACGCCTGGTGCCAGAACAAGTTCTGCGCGCAGTATATTGAGGAAAACAGACAACAAACATGGGAAACAGTTGGACTCACCTGAACCCTG
>QFDT01002257.1:0-12382 GCA_003315915.1 Macrolepiota dolichaula
GAGGGTATCATGGGCTCGTTGCCGGTTGGAGACACTCGGGCACTGGATCATGCTTTATCGGCGAATTTCCCCCCAATTCTCTCTTCGCTTTCTTCTGCGGTTACGTCTCCATCGGGTTCACCGACTGTAGACTCTGGCCATGGACCTTCTCTTTCTGGTAATTCGCGGGCTGGAGCCATTGCGGATGATTTGGGTTGGGGGCAGAATAGTGGTTCAGGAAAGGAGGTGAAGGTGAGGTTGTCGAAGAGAGAGAAGTTGAGGATGGCGAGGGTGGTAAGGATGGGTCTTGGGAGGCTTGGGAGGCACCCAGATGCTGCTCCGTTCCCGACAGGAGAATTTACGTTTTCCTGCTCTAATGACAGTGAGTGTCTTTCCTTTGTTGGCTCAGTAGCTTTGGATCCCTTCGCTTCTCTTCTCGGTGGTTATGGACCATTTGTTGACAACTTTTCTTTTCCTTTTCTTGTCTTTTGTTGGGTGTTGGACGTATATCAGCTGCCAAACAGTTGGCCGCTCTGCAGGCGGAGGTTGCCAACTTGAGAAGCCTCTTGGGAGCAGAGCTCGCGCGGCAGACGGCCAAAGCAGCTAAGAGCACCACTGGGACCAGTAAAGGTGGTAGTTTGGGGAAATCTGGGAAGAAGAGAGCGCAGCAGAGGGCTAGGACGATGATGAACGCGAAGAGTGGAGAGCAGCAGGCCGAATTCTTGGAGATGCCTCAGAAAGGCCTCGATGGTCCAGGCCAACAGCAGACCTCACAACCACAGCCGGCCTCACCCAGCCAAGGCAACCAGAGCGTAGTCCCGACACCCAAGAAAGGAAAGAAGAAGAAACGTTCTACTATGGCCAACGCTTCAAACCCGCATCATCTCAGAAACTACATTCCCTCGAGGTTGCCTCATTACGCAGGTGGCGGCAGCGGCACGGGAAGCACTCATGGACAGGGAAAGGAGCCGACGAATGCTAACTCGTTATGGCCGCTTGCACTACAGTTTCTGTCTGCTGAAGTACCTCCGAGACGGCGCAAGGGATCTAAAGGGGGTGGACGGAACGGTCTTCATGCTCAGCCACTACCACAGTTGGTTGTCCCACAAGAAGAATGGATATGTTCATTTTGTGAGTACAGTCTATTCTACGGTGATGAGGTAGACTATCGGAGAGCCGTGAAGAATCGGAAGAAGATTCTGAAGAGGCGAAGGAGGGCAAGGGAACGTGCTGCTGCTGCTGCGAGTGGCGTGAATGCTGCAATGAAGAATGCAGCCGGTGTTGTGCCTATCGCAGAGAAGACTCATGTGGAGGATGAGGAGTATGACGGCCCTGGTTATGAGGCTGCCCCGAACAACAATTATGGTCGTGTTGATGGGGCTGGGAGAACGAAGACGAGAGAGCCTCCTGGATGACCGTAATCTGAATATTAATTAGTTAGCCTCGATAATTAATTAGTTTTTTAATTTACCTATTGACTCGGCCTTTGGCGGGCCGGTGGGCTAATTCAACACCAAGTTATTCAGCAATAAACGCCGTGTGCGTACTTCCTCTGCCCTCCCTCTACCTTTGGCTTCTCTGCTTCCTACCTCTACCTTCCGTTCTCCGTCGTATTCAGCGGCGGTGCCACGGTCCTCGGACTGTTCGGAACAGAGCACAATAGAAACGGCCCAGGTATGTTACTTTATTCACTTACTTTCTCGCAGGCCCACGTCTTGTCCACGGCCAACTGTATTGGTTGATATACTGCTCCGAATTCCTTCGGAATGGCACAATACTGGATATATGCACGTTCAGGAGCTTCTCTGGACTATGTCAGCTACGATGCGCCCAATGCGAACCGGGCTGATCATCCCATGATGCATCGTGGGTGGGGAATCACTGTGTTTCATGCTTGGCCAGGGATGTTGACCAGGGTCGCCAGCCAGAGAAGACTGATCCAGGTTGCCTCTGACCCTGGCCTATTCTGCGTCTGCATCGATTCCTAGGGCCTTGTCCCTTTGCACCCTTGCTGCTATCGTCATATGGACTGTGTGCACATATACTCACATCCCTCTCTCAAGGTTCACTCCACACCTGCCTCAACTCTCTTCCGTCCTCACCCCTTGTGAAATACCTCTACCGTTCTGCTGCTACGGGGCTTGCGGTTCAGTACATATATACCCATCCAGCCATCCAAACGTCTATCACGGCGTGTGTCTGATCCCAACAAGGCTACTCTTGCCCTACTTATCTTGCTCCCTTTTCTTTGCTGACTACCAAAATCTTCGACTTGCCGCGGATCTATCCCCCAACCTTACACTCTTACTTCCTCCCACTTTGCTTTCCTTGATCTAGGAGCCGCTTGTCGTCCATCATCCTACTTTTTGCTTTATCCCGTGCCTTTGTATTACAATCCCGTCTCTTCGCGACTAGCTTTCATCAAGACGCCGTTAAACGCGATGTCTTCCGACGGCAGGTACATGTATCACCACCAACACCCAAGCATGAGTAGTTATGACTATAGCTACACACATCATCAACACCAGCCCCAACACCATCCTCAGCACTCAGCTCCTCATCACGCTCCGCCTCCGCCTCCACACCCTTATGACAACCATCCTCCTCCTTCACAGTCACACCACCCCCAGCACTCTCAGCATTCTCAACACCCACATCCCCAATCACACCCCCAATCACACCCCCAATCACACCCCCATTCTCATTCGCAAAATCATTCTCAGCTAGGCCATCCGCCTCTCCGCGCTCCGGTTCCGCGTTCAAGCTCTTCTTCGACTCACTCGCACTCCCCACACCAAGCGAGCAGTTCCCATCCTCTTCCGCCTTCATCCCACCAGGCCCCACCTGTACACCAATCGCAGCATCACCCGCAACATCCACCACCTCCACATCAGCATCAACCACCTCACTCGTACTACAATGTCCCTCCTCCACACCCGCCCCCGCCAGCTTCTCATCCGCCTTCCGCCGCGTATCCTCCGAGCTCGTATATGTCGCAACCTCCACCCCCACCTCCTCAGCATTCTCATCCTCAGCCCCCTCATCACCCCAATTGGGGAAATGAAAATCATTGGGGAAACCAGTTTGCATATGGTGCTCCGTCGTCGTCACACCCTCCTCCGCCCAACGCACCACCTGATTATCAGTCGGGGCCTAGCCGACCTACTACTGGTACTGCTCAAGATAATGTGGCGGTACCTGCAAGTACAACGGCTGAGCATCATCGAGGAAGCTCGGGTTATATTCCTCCTCCGCAATCTAGTCAACCTCCTGCGCCTCCTCCATTGACTACTATCGAACCGAGGAGAATAGAAACTAGGAGTGATATGCCGCGTGTAGACAGCTCGCGTATGGATGCTCGAATGGATACAAGAATGGATGCCAGGATGGACGCGAGGATGGATACGAGGATGGACACACGGATGGACACGAGGATGGACGCGGCGCGGATGGATTCAAGAGTGGATCCACGTATAGACGCGCGAGTGGATTCGCGAATGGGCTCAAGAATAGATTCGAGGATGGACACACGAATGGATACGCGGATGGACACGCGGATGGACACATCCCGAATGGAACCAACACGATTGGAACCAACGCGAATGGAGCCGCCTCGGATTGAAGATCGAGGGATCCCACCACAACATTCACAACATTCACAACACTCTACATATCACCTTCCTCCACCTAGTGTACATCAACCACCGCCACCACCACCACCATTACAACACCCTCCACCAACACCTGTTTCATCCGCACCTACACCCATACCAATATCTTCTTCCTCAACAATTGCAGGTGCAACAACTGCTAAAAACGTCCGGAGAAGGGATTCACCGATATCACATCCTATACATCCTCCCCCTTCACATGCTCCTGTGCATGCACCACCCTCGGGATCAGCACCGCCGGCTGCCCCCGTTATTCTAACGAGCCCACCGGTGACAGCTGCCCAAGTTTCTGCCACGTCGCCAGGAAGTTCACCAGAAATAGACTTCTGGAAGGTGTGTTGTCTCGTTATGTGGCGGAAAATGTAATGATTTTAACTGACTATGTTTTTTTTTTCCCTTTGATTCACTTGTTGCTATGACGTTTTTGGGTGCTTGCTTCTTTGGCATTGACATAACGGGACGCCTTTGATGTGGATTTTCAAACTCCGGGCACATTCTCTGATTGATTGGAAAATGCGAATCTGGGACTTGCTTTGATGGATGGCTGATCTGGGCTGGTTCGGAACGCATCTGTCGACGTTTTCTCCCATGCCTGTAATCGGGATGCTGTGGGAACCGGTTTTTGGGTTATATGAAACGGACTTCACTTATTCTGATCGTGACTGATGGTGGTGAATCCTGTTGTGTTCTGGGTGAATAGCTCCTAGATTCGTACAAGGTGATCTTGGACAACAAAGATACGGTGATTGGTGGCGAGAACCTCCCACCCTCGGAGCTATTGGAGAAGATGATACAATGTGCAACCCACGCATCGCAAATGCTCGAGCAGGCAGTTGGTGGTGGTGGTGGCAGTGGTGGTGGCGGTGGTAGCACGACCTCGAGCTACTCATCCCTGAGTGGCGCAAATGGTGTTCCCACAACGGTAACAAGCAATAACATACGAGAGGACTCGAAAGAGGGCGTCGTCAATGGAAGCGCAACGAACAGCTCTACGACCGCTGCGACGTCTACGGCGGCCACCCCGACAACGAGTTCAGCCGGGCCACCCTCGAAAAAACAGGTGAATAGCGCTTGATAATTTATTAGTCCTTCACCCACTAAGTATATAACAGAAGGCGGAAGATGGAAATACAGGACAATCAGAAAATCAAGGCCAGACATGCCTAGGCTGTAGTGCAACTTCAACACCCGAATGGAGACGCGGGCCGATGGGTAGGAAGTATTCCCTTTCGTGTGAAGGTACTCTGGGTTACTGATTGTCACTGACAGGTCCCCGGACGCTGTGTAATGCATGTGGGTTGGTGTATGCCAAGATGGTACGTATTTGATCATACTGGTCAGTCAATTTTGGCCCACATCGTAATCCCTTCCTACAGATCAAGAAACGGGTCCGCGAGAAGTACAACGCCAACGGAAGGCCCAATGGACAAGCCTCCACTCAACAAAATGTTGCTGACGATTCTGATGGGGACAGTGATGACGACGAGGACGGCCCCAGTTCCTATGCTAATGATAGAGGAAACTAACGTGTCCATGATCGGACCTTCTGCCCCTGTCTTCTTGATATTGTGATATATTTTGTTGGCCTCTATTTGTAGGTTCCTTGTCAAATCCTGATTCCTCAATTTTTGCCTTCCCTACTTTTTCTTGCTTGTGTTCTTGATTGCTGTGTTTTCTTGCTGTTGCTGGTTTTGGTTGATTTTGCTTCCATTTCCGTCCATTTTTACCCCTCTTGGCTATTTCGTACATTTGAGATGTCATTTCAGGAACGCTTGTATGAATACTGGTTCGTTTTGAGCTAACAGCAGGCCGCTGCGAAACGACGAGCGACGCACTCGATCGGGTCGGACCCACAGGGATAGTGATCTATGCACGGACCATAATCTCGAGATCTGCCGCCCACAAAGCAGTCGCACGGGAAAGCGTCCTTTGTTTCACCGTAACCCGCTATCTTTGCTTTACGCTATTGGACAACAAACTCACAAGATGACAATCACACTTTCAGCAACACGAGGCGTTATATCCGATTGTGTGCTGAGCGCACCAGCGAATCGTTAAAAGGTTACCGGAATCAGAACGGCTAGCTATACTATACACCAGACACGTACATACCCGTTACCATTGTATTACGAAGGGGATAGATTTTCGTATATTACAAGGGGTTCACAGTCTCCCAGGACAGAGAAGGAAATACTTATTCCATACGTCTAAGAGAGATGGATTGCATATTGACAAAGGGGACCCTGCTAATACGCCACACCCTGAAAGACTCCGCTCGTATGGAAGTTACCGAGTGCTTCGATGCATGTGGTGCGCTTGAGACGAGCTACTTACTCTCGGCAGCTTGAGCGCTGAAATTGAGCCCCCTTCGGTCATGAGGCATCTCTCTCGCGTATATATACAAGGTTTAACGAGTCCAAGTAAGTCAACCGTAAAATTAGACATACCTCAGAAACTTGATTGCACGGGGTACGTCTATCAGTCAGCTAACTTGGATCACTACCTCTCTGACAGTCTCTTTTTTTGGTACCCCAACAAGCAGAAGTCAGATAGACTGATTCGAGCGGTCTAACCAACAGGATCCACACGCACAGCCTAATGAGCGCCCAAACCTAATTATACCAAATCTAAAAACTAGTCTGTAGCCAATCGGAATACGTATGCACGCTTGGTGTGTGGGGTGATTACGAGGTCCATTGACGCGTACACATAAACTAAAATGGCCCCCTGTCACTTTCTATATATTTTTGTATGATCGTGTGGATCCTCATTTATGGGGTTGTTCCAAATGGGTTCGAGTAGGTATGGGAAATCGACTCCTTTCATGTCCTCTGGTTCAGGAGTGTTCCTTTCCCGTGGCGTTGCTTCGCGCTCCTTTCCCCAAGCAAGTGAACGGTTGATATCAGATCGCCCTGAAGAGAGCTCGCGGAGACCACGAGATGGTGGCTGAATTATGTATTGGTGGGGACGCCAGGTTCAGCCTCTTTTACGTTCTTCCCATAGCCAATACTGACCTGAGGCCTGGGGGCAGTCATTTGATCACTGATAATGGAGAAAGCTACTGTATCCGGGTGGTAAAAATTGCCCTCATCATGTCAACAGATATGGTACTCCGATAACATACGAATCATAAGACCTTAGGATATTTTTGTGCCCATCTGCCCATAAACCACGTCAATGAGCTGTCTTTCAAAGATTGAGACCCAGGATCAAACCTAGGGAACGGCACTCAGGGAGACCCTTGATTCATATCGTTCAGGATTTCGACGGGTGACCTGTGATGATGACGACGACGATGTGGTAATCTTCCCGCAGGGTGCGTTGAATTCGAGATGGAATGAATTATGAGGGACAAGGAAATCCACCATCGATCGACAACAGAAGTTGATACGAGTTGCTCTGTGCAAAATATCACAACATGCCATCAGCCAAATCTTCAACATCCCTCTCATATACAGGAAAAGCCGCAGAGGGGCGTATGGTGTGGCTGATAGAAGGCTCACAGTTACAGATAAACCCCTCACTCTCACCGGCGGAACACGGTGAATCTAAGGAACATATGACAACAGCAGTTTCCGCGTTCCCGATTGCCGTTTGAATTTAGAGCCCGCGAGCTTCGAAGGCAGGCACGGCAGCCGGCACAAAGCAACATCTTGAATTCAGTCAATGCTTTCAAGCTTCAGGTGCGACTATCCAAGTGAACGCTTCCACGCTCTTCCCTATGTTTCAGTGGCATCGTGTTTCTGCGAACTAAGTTCTTCTGATGGCATACTCAGACCAAGGATAGGAGTCTGAAGGCGAGCCTTGAGGATTGGAAAATCTAGAAGCAAGGTGAAGCCTTGGGGTGAATGACCGACACTCACGGAAGCAACATACATAGATATGGTGGGAACTGTATTTTCTTGGCATATGTCGTCAGAATAGCTCAGAGAAGCAGGTGCGCGGGATCTATGGGCCGGTTCGTTGACGGCGTGAGAGCGAAAGTAAGTGAGGTCAGGGTACAGGCGGCGGAAGTCAAGACGCCACAGGGATCGGGAACATAAAAAGAGAAGGCGACATACAGATGTTATGAATTATTCAAGGGGTTGGAGTGTGGTGCACTAGAGATATCATGGAAGCCAACTGGCAGAGGGTCCAACGCTTGAAGAGAACCGCAGTGTACGGTGAAGAGAACAGAGACGCTTTGAATCGAGGAGGTCGTTGGTAGCGCAAAGAAAAGAGGATATCGCCCAGTTTATATACCAGGTTTTGTCATGTCTCTGATGACGTCATCGGATTGAGCGCCCGACAAGGAGTCTCTTCAGTTGCACGTGAGACCATGCCTCTGGAACAGGGCGGAGGGTTGGGGAATTCCCAAGCCGAGAGCGCCAAATCACAAAGTAGGACTCAGCTAATTCCCCAACCTATGGCGTATTATATTCTTTGATTTTCCCTATCAAAACATGTAAAGGACTACGAAGCACCAATACCCGGTCGGACAAGAAGTTCTTCATATATATTAGTTGTGCAACGAAAATACTTCACCATCTCTCATCAATTTCAGCCGTGGTACCAATCTTCCCAACACCTTGGCCACATCACCCGATGGTCCAGACCACCTCGTATGATCTGAAATCACCTCAAGACAAAAAGCTTCCTCTGATTTATCCATCCGATTATCCAGCGACAGAACAGCACCTGCAACTTGAACGGTATCGAACCCATCCCAAAGGCGATCTCCTTTCGCGCGCATTTTGATAACAATTTTTCGCAATCGAGGAAACATTCTGACATTTGCAAGCTCTTCCAACAGTTCTTCTGTAGTATCATCCGGATAACATACGACCACGCATTCTCGAAAGGGAAACGTCCTTGGAAACGGACCGATAGGAGAAAACATTCTAACCGATTGAATGTTTTGGAGTTCGAGGACCCGAAGAGATGACGGTAGACGGGTGAAGAATGGACCATAGGCATCAGGAACCGAATTTTCGACCACCTGGTCAAACCAACTCAAGTGATCGAGGGCTGGAAAGTAGGTATATTCGAATAGAGCTCGTTCCCATTGACCTGGATTACCGGTCGTCTTCCATCCAAAGTATTTCAGATGACTGAACGTCTTCATTTGGTTTATTTGGGGTTCTGTGGATGAATGTAGATAAGGGGAGGCATCGAAAGTGACTAGGTTGGGACATCGAATGAGTAGCAAGACGCAGGTGTCGATGGGAACCAGGTCCAAATTTAGGTGGGTAATAGGACAATCTGGAAGCCTGCTGTCAAGAGCGCGAGTGAAGTGTGGGCCGTCCGAGTATACGTAGCTTCTTGACATATGGATGGTCAATCTAGACAACCGAGGGAGCCGCGAAAGAATGCTCAACCAAGTCCCAGATGGATTAGAAAGACGTAACTCCTCCACTCTTAATATATGCCCAATAAGAGTTCTTTCTATGAGCCTGTCTTTCATCATCACTGAGGATTGATAGTTTTCGCCGAATTCCGGGCGTGCGAGGCCAAGCGATAGCGGAAGGTTGCCGGACTTTTGTAGTGCGAATGCTGCAAAAGAGCTGGAGCGTACTCCGTTGCCGTAAATCGGCCTGAATGAGAGCCTCGCCCACAACCGCGGATTGGAGTGGACTATTTCACGCCACCAACTCGATACACTGCCAAGAACCACCAGGGATTTTTGATTGTCGTGCGCAGCCTCTAGATAGGCTTCGGTGGTCATTTCTCGATAAACACCTGCTGATGGGAGGTACGGGACTTGGATGACATGGTGAAAGATGAGGGATATCGCTTCCGGTGGCAGAGTGTATGAAGGGGATTGGACAGCATTCAGTCGGCGAAGTAATGACTGCCTCCTTGCATTGAGTTGTGCAATCAATGTATCCAGTCGACTCGTTTCGTCTTGGATGAGTGCTATCTCTTCCTGCGGAGGAAGGGACGGGTCGTACGTGTTGGTGATATCCTTATGACAGTGCGGGCAAGTTGACATTGTGCTAATTGTAAAAGAGCCACAGAAGGATAAAGGACGATATATATATGATTCGGCGATTGCCAGCATGGGCAGCTTACAGGAGGGAAAATCAGTTCGTCTTGTTCCGTTTGTGAATGATTTTCAGAAAAGTACATGTGACAATCTGTGCCATCGCACGTAGCCGCAGAAGATCATCACGGCTCACACTGATGTTCATTGTTTTCCGTTTCGGTTCTTCAGCCTAGGATTTTTCGGAGCAAGTATCAAAAGGGGACCATCTATCCGACATTACTCAGACAGTACAAGGCGATCCTTCTACGTAAACTGTTGTTCTTCTTTGTTCGTCAAGCCTGTGAAAGGTGATTTCATCATTATACAGGTGGAGCCTGTACTGTGAATCTTGTTGAATATGATCGCTTGAACAATCCATCAGCTCCCCAGAAAGAATTCTACTCGGATACCGGAGCGGAGTGGTTGAGGGACACTACTTTTATCAGAAGTCGATCCAAACCGTAACTCCCGTATTCCGTGAATATCTCCATGGATGAGCAGATATATCGCGGCGATTCGGGGGTCTCGCAACCGCTCAACGCTCGATTGCTCGTTAGTATAACGTCAGAAAGTTCCCTTGCCCCACACCTTCAGGAATTTGCCCATATCAAGAACGTGCCTTACTATGAACGAGGAGGCCCATCCGCCATACTTTGTTTCGCCGTTCATCAATATATCTCCTCTCTAAGGCTTGGAAAAGGAAGCCAGGGCTAGTTTTTAGCGAATTTACTACAGGACAGACATGGTAATTATACTAAGATCCGGGTACCCCAAGGTAAAAGATGAGTGCACCTTGCGTGGAAAAGGACAAAGGTGCGTAGAACATGACAATAAAAATCGAACTCAGCAAAATCTATGGAGTGGGGCACGATCTATCAGCACAAGACTCAAGTTCATGAAACAAAGGCTGGGTAAGTTGATAAATATAGAGCAAAGCAATACTTGCCAAAAGTACGCTTGAGAGTAATTTTGTTCGCAGATATTCATATACCTCATTAGTGAGAGATCGGGGAAAGTAATACACATGGAGACAACAATAAATAAGCCGAGTCGAGTCGGTAACTAGTATACATATAAAACAGTATAGAAGAGGCCCAAATATTGCTCAAGCCTTCCTGCTGAGGGAAAATAGGTTCATGATCTGGATAAAACAAGATCGCGTACGCAACATTTGGGAAAGGTCCAGTGATAAACACCTTCACCTTATACCCTGACCTAAAAGTATGAGGCCAGTACGACCTTTGGACCCCATGAAAAGACACTGTGGTTGTATCAAGTTGTGCGGCTTCCAGATTTCGCGATGCAGAGAAAAGCACTCCATGTAGTGGACAGAACACTATACAGTCATTTTAATGGCTTGTATATGAACACATAATGAACCGGTACTTGCATCTAAGGCGTCTGTACTAGGACAGCCTTTGCCGCCCCGCCCCTGATATTCCTCAAAAATCAGGCGATCCTCATCGCACTCGGCGGCTCGCCTAACAAATGATTGGTCCTACGACAATGTAATCCTGTGTCCTGATCACATACTTGTATTTACATTACCTGTGGTAGGTGCACGAGCCAGCGGATTGTATCGTGGAACATGTATGGACCTGGATCAAGGTGACAGAAGGGAAATAGCTCGAGTTCAGCGAGGACCTGCGCAGTATATGGTTCCTGGACACGAGGACAAGCTGTCCAACATGTGTCGAGAGCGAAGGAGTGAAGGGCTTGTTTCCCATCGCTGGGTTCCGATGGGTCCAAAACCCAGTTTAGCCTCACGGACCCCGAGTGACAAATACGCTGATCTAGAACGTAAGATTGAGAACAGTATTGATCAGGATGATAGAGAAACCTAACCTGCTTCTAGTTCGCAATTTTCCTCGATCGCTGATGCATACCAGCGAAGACAGTTAATGGCAACCTCGCAATGTGACTTGACCTGATCAAGTGCAAACTTGCCCGAGCGACTCGAGTTTTTAAGGAAGTCACCAAAGGACGCATGGTAGAAACGAATGCCCTCCTCGCCAGCAGTACTGGGGATAGGTATGTGCATGATTGAATGAAACCACTGCAGGGCAGCGTAGAAGGAACTTTGGTCTAGGTCCAGGAAGTTTGCGAGGTCCCGGGCAGATAGCTTTTGAACAGAATATAGAATACATACGCCCAGTATCTGCATGCTTGTCGGGAGTATATCGTCGGGGACATCTGAAATGATGCGGTGGTATAGGAGGTCGAGGAGATGAAGTGGACTGACGCCCTCAAAGGCTTGCATGCTTTCGATGAATTCGAGGCAGATCTGGAGCCGTGCCTTGGGGTTGCATCGATCCGGATCACCAATGAATTTCAGGAGGGTAGAGACAAAGATGAATAGTCCGGACGCCTTATTTGCGATTCGTTGAATGTCGCCTTCCGACGGCCATGATTCATCTACCATGTACAGAAACGTTTTACGGATACCCCTGAAACCGTCCTTGAGGCAACGGTAGACATCCTGTTGTGCCTCGGCATCATCAATGGATAGCTCCTCACGAATGCAGTCAACATAGAAATCTGCGTCCGCAAGAACCGACTTCAGGTGCCATTCTGGCCGGCTGAAAACCATCCATATGAGAGGGAAGGAGCTCGTCAGCCGGGTGTGCTCGCTGATGAGGTGGATGAATTCGCATTGGGCCTTCCTGCCATTACACTCGTCAAGGCCATCCAGGATGATCATGAGAGGGCGCTGCGCGATGGCAGGATC
>QFDT01002265.1:0-26403 GCA_003315915.1 Macrolepiota dolichaula
TTGCTTATCTAAGACTGCTGTCCCCTTGCTTGTATACTGAGCTTAGGTAAGCATCAGGATTTGTGATAGGAATAGTGGGTGATGGTGCCGTTTTTGTTTAGAGATCCATTGGCGTTCTTGACCGTCTGAGGTCGTGGTAGTAACTTCTTTGTCAGTTTCCATTTGTCAACTAGAGTGGTGTCAATGAAATTTCCTCCTGCTCCAGAATTGATGAGGGCTAAGTCTTCCATGGTTTTCTCAGGTGTGTGCATGGTAATAGGACAATATAAAGTGTTTGATTGATGAGGGGATAGGAATAGTTCAGAAATAGGAATAGCGTCCTTGTTTCGCTGAGAAGAAAAAGAAGAGTGTCCTTGCTCGCTACTTAAAGAGTCTGTGTGTGCACCTGAGTCCTTGTTTGACAATCTAGATGTGGAGGCTAGTTGTCTGAGGCAAAATCCTGAATCTCTCTTGCAATCGGTTTGGTTTGATTAGAGAATTCAGTGTATACTTTGGCTACTTCTTCATCAGTTGGTAAATTTTCTATGATCTCCTGAATGCGTGTGAAGCTGCGTTGTCATTGGTTCTGTCATTGTAGGTTGCGAGGTACTTTAGGGGGTATGGGTGGCTTATTGCGATTGTATGTCTTCACCTGTTGGTGTCGGGGTAAGTTTGTATAGCAAGTTTATTTCTTGTTTGGGCAGTTCTTGGCGAAGTGACCGGTTTGGTTGCATTCAAAGCATTTTCAAATTGATTTCTTCTGCTCTGTTGTGAGAATTTCATCAAGTACTCTTGCAACTCCTTGTTGGACCAGTTCGTTGATAGCTTCTTCTTCGTCCTTTTCCTGATCTTCAGGATCAGATTCTTGATACCTTTCGCTGATCGCAAGGTTGCTAATCTGCACTTCGAGCAGATCAATGTTCATAGCGTCTGGATTGCAATAGTTTGATTTGGATTGCAACCGGTTCGAGTTGTAATTGTTCCATTTCGTTGGAACCATTCTATTGGAGTTTCTCTTGCCGAATTGGTTACAATAGTCGTTCTCCATTCAGACAACTTCTGCTGCTCCTCTTGCAGAGTTAATCCATTCATTGATGGTTCCTCCAGGGCCTTTGGCAATGGTTTTGATCGCGATATTGTAGTCAAGACCTTCTTTGAAGATCTCGATAAGTGTGTTGTGTCCTGTGACACCTGCGCGATGGGCTAGAGTTTTGAATTCTGATATGAATTGATCGATAGATTTGCCGTTTTGTTTGAGCTGTCGAAGGCGTCTGATGGCGTCCTGCATGTAATCGTAGGGTTGGAATGCTTGGTCGAGTTGTTGTAAAAAGTTTTCGGTGGTTCCGAGATTGAGCGTTCCCTGGGTGTTATGGTTTCGTATATACTTGGTTCTCCATGGTTCAGCTGTTCCTCCCATATGATAGAGCATGAACAGGATTGTGTCGTGATTGGTGTTGAACTTGTCGGGATGTGCGAGGATGTAAAGTCCACAATCCTCTTTCCATCGTTGATAGTTCCTTCAGTTTCCATCAAATTTCTCAGGTGGATCATATTTTGCACTGGAGTGCGTAGGCATTGGTGCTGGGTTGGCTGGCGGATTAGGAATTTGAGGCAGTGGTCCTCCTGGTGGTCCAGGCAGTGGGTTTCCTCCGGGATTTCCTGGATTTCCTCCTGGGTTTGGAATAGGTCCGGGATTTGGTAGGGGGTAGGATCCTCCAAATACGTTGCTAGCGAGGGTTTGGATTGCTCCTGAAATGTATGGTGGTGGCGTGTTGGATGTGGTGACATTTTGGACGGGTTGTGTGAAGGTTGACATTGGGTTGTTGTTCCAGTCGAGAATTCCTTGTTGGAATGAATACTGTAGTGGGCTTTCCTGTTGTTGTTGAGGGTTTTCTTGTTGTTGTTGTTGTACGTCGTCTTCGTACTTGTACTCCTGTCCTTCTTGCTGGTTATTTGGTTCTTCTCCGTCTGATTCGAAGGTGTAGCCTTGCTGAGTTCTTGGGTCAGCTGGTTCTTGTGGTTCTGCAGCCATTGATAGTAGCAGGCGGGTTAAGGATTTCAATCCTTAATTAGCTAGGCATCTCCTAACTTAGGTCTAGGAGCCTGCTGAACCTTAACAGAGGGAGCGTTGGGGTGACTGCACCCACAGCTACCTGTGGTGGCATTGCCACAATGAGGGAGGGGCCATGCCTAACCAATGGTAGTGTAATGGGACCAGGTGTGGTTCTCATTGCACTCTCCTCAAGGGCCGGTGTTGGTACTCTTATGGGCTCATCCTGCCAGTTGGTTAGTCTCCATGAATACCTTATCCTTTGGGGTACTCACTTTTGCCAACTGCTTCTGTTGGCACCTCATAAACTCCTTTCCATCTCCATTCTTCTTCCAGTTGGATACCAGCTGCATCAGCTACTGATACTTTGTGTACATGGCCTGGATCTCAGAGCTGATGTCTTTTGCATGCACAAATGTATCATGCTGGATGGGTATCTGTTACAATTGTCTCCTTTCTCTTGTAATAGTATGTCATTCCCCTTTGTTGTCTTGGACTTGTCCTAGTCTTCTACCTTCCCTGTCTATTTTCATTAATATCATTCCTAAGAGCTGTGTCTCTTCTTCTATTTGTCTGATTGGTCAAAGACCAAGTTTCCTTATTATGCATGCACTAAAGATAGCAACACCTCAGTGAAAGGGTTGGGGATTGGATCTCAATGTGCGGACTCTATTTACCTTGTATTTGTGTACTGATTAGTTTGGACAAACGTAGATATGGACTCATATACTGAAGTGTAGTATACTGTGTACCTTAGCTTTAGTATTGTTGTTAACCAGTGTGTTTTTCTTGATATTGTTCAACATTGCAAATGTTCACCTAGAGGGCATCACGGGGATGGCCACTAGGCTAGTCAACACTGAAAGATCACTTCAACAATCACCTTCAGCTGATAACACTAGTTGTCCTGGAGTACTGAACAGAGACTGATATCTTCTGCTGTTGACAAACAGAAGAACGCTAAGTTCACTCAAGGGAATACAACAACAAGTTATATTTGAGAGAGAGAGAGAGAGGACAAGAGTAAAGAGGGAGACAAACAAAAGGATAAACAAAGAGGTTGAAGCTGAAGCTTCAACTACAGAATAGTCCATTATTTATACAATTTGAGATACTTCTGTCTTTACTATTTTGTCCATTGCTAACTAAGATAAAACACTGCTGACAGGATTGGAAGGGACGTCAGAACAAGATGGCATTCCAGGAATGGAAGCTCATTGTGAAATGGAAGATGACAGATCTATGGAATCCATACTATCAGAGTTCTCTTGATTTGAAAGCAATGACGATGTGGAGAAGTGGCTGATACTAAGATTGACAGGGGAGTTGGTCTGGCAGAGGTCATAGGGTCGGCCCATCAGGTATGGGTGGGTGAAGGATGTATCTCTGACAATCTGCCTCCATCCATAGTTGTCAGCTCCAGTGAGTGCAGGCCGAGCAATTGTAGTCTTGTAGAGTCTGTGCTGATAGATGTGGATGAATGGTGAGTTATCCCATACCTGGCAAAAGTCGTGGTTGAGGTACTGGGACTCATACCAAGGAGGCAGAGGGGTTCTGTGTGGAGAAATAGATTGGCCCGGTACTTTTTCATAGTCTGGAATGTCAAGTAGTTCAAGGTGCCACTTGTATAGCCAATGTAGAGGGTTTGTCATTGAGACCATAACAGACTACGGATCAACTGGTAGTACTGCTGAGGTGACTTCTCAGTGGCCCATCTTCTGGCATGGCTTTGGACTAGGTCTGAGCATAACAGTATCAGTCTTAGCACTCTATAAATATCATGGAGGTAGCACTTACCAATTGCCGCTTCTATGCCTTCAACTCTAAAACCACAGTTCCAGCAATGACAGCTTGCCAGAGATCCCAGTCAAGCATCACCAGAGTGGTGTTAATAGTAGTGGGGGTTGTCACGACCCGATCCGACCGACGCTGCCCCGACCCGACGCTGCCCCGACTCCCATACCCGCCGACTTCTTGTTCTCGTTCTCCGACATTCGACCGACATTGGTTCCTTCGTGGTACCAGTTGCCTTGGGGCAACTGGCTGCTAACCCACGGTCGCTTGGCGACCAATGCATCGTGGGGCGAATCTCCGACTGTCGGCCGACATGTCCCGTTCCTGTTATGTCTCACTCTGTCCGTAGTTTCTCCGTCTATTTCATATTCCTTCATTCTGTTATTTTCCATTGGATACTTGCTCGTCCTATCATGTACGCGTTCCTAGCTCCTGTACTTGCTCCACGTCGCGTGCCCTCGTATCCACGTTATTCCTTTTCTCCCATTCGTCCTTATTATTCCGTTTCTCCGTTCTCCTCGAGTATATAAGGACTCGTACTCTGTCATGTATTTCCTTAGTCTGAATATCAACTTAGTCTCCCCTCGTAACTCTGTCCCGTCTTAAGTCGCTCCGGCGCACTCACTCTCTCTCTGTTCTGTCTGAAATCTGGACCACAACAGTAGGGAAGGCGCAACACACACGTTGAAGCCAAGGTCCTATTCCGCCGACGTTCGACCGACCCGATCGGCCGACGGTCTGCCCTAGTCTGTTCTCGTACTTAACAGGGGTGGGAGTAGACATTGGGGTGGTGGTTGTGTGGTGAGTGAGGTGGAGGAGAGGAAGAAAATTTTCTATTAAATTAAGCTTTTTTTTCAATCATATCAAGTTCAACTAATCATGTGACCCAATCACAATTCCCAGTCTCAACACCTTTCTTTCTTTCACTTCTTTTTTATCTACCATTGCCACAAAAGCAGCCATGCAATCCAACAACCCAACTGCATTCTCAGTTGTACAGACTCTGTTGAATGATTATGCTCTAGTGCCAATAATGTGCTAGTTAGGTAGTATAAGTGAAATTAATATATAAATCACTAATGTTGCACTAGGTCACTAAGATCACCAATACTAACTACTAGTGTGCTCACAAATGAGTAGCAAAGGGGAGATAATTAGATAAAGAGAGAGGGGTTGAAAGGGTTGGTAGTTAGCAAGATAGTCTCACTAATGGGTTTTGGCTAGCTAGCAAGTAAGTGCTTGCTAACAGAGTGGTCACTAGATGACAACAGACAAAGGTTGTTTATTGGAAGATAGTATTGAATCCTAAATGACAGCTACGTCACTATAGATATCAATATAAAGAAGTTGCGAGGATAATTAACAGGCCAGTAGCTAGCTGCACTGTGGTTATATCCTCCCAATCTAGTGAATGTACCAACTTGTACCCTCTTGATACAAGCTGTGATAAGAGCTCTAGTGACTGTTTGTCAATCAACTCACTAGATCCAATCTATAGAAATTCTCACTAACTCAATTCACTTTCTTAGTCTGAGGTCTCTATTGACCAAAGCTAATCCTTAATTCACACTAGACTGGTCACTTAATAAATCACTTATATATATGATCTATCACTAAACAAGCTGGCAAGATTGCTTGCCCAACATGCTTGCTAGCAAGAGATATTTATACATTACAAGGCTAACTAGATTACAAATAAAGGAATAGGAAATTATTGGGTTTTTGGACTGTCAGATAGTCACTAACTACCCTATGATCTGGGCTGAGGGTTCACTAGGCCAATTGAACACCTATCTAGTTATCTCTGAGTGTCTGTGTGGGTGCTGCTCTCATGAGCTATGGTACCTAGCTACTTCCATTGGTAACTAGGGTTGGTAGCATATGACGTCAGCCTGCCATGCATACCCAGCTATTTATCTTTATTCCCAACAGGTGGTTGTTAGTTATTGGTCATTCAATAGCCAACTGACAGAGACTCTATTGGCACTTGGAGTGGCCTTATGGTGACTTGCAAGCCCAAATACTCACAAGGTATCCCTTTGATAGCCAGCCCTTCTGACACCTGTCTTGGTTTAATTCTGAGGGACTCTGTTATGGACCCAGGAACTCATGTCCTAGTTCCTGAGGGCCAGAACCTTCTCAGAGTCATTGCTGGACACACTTCCGATTATAGGCTCACACCTCTTCCTCCTGTCTACAACTGTGCTGAGCTTAATGCAGTTCTGCAACGAGCCATGCATACGGCTCCCTACTGCCACATAATCGGAGACGGAGAAGTCCTTAGCACGTATCCAATGTGCTGGATGGCAGCCATTGAGAATGGATGGCGCCCCTATCCGGTCACGGATAATTGTACCACCTGGCGACATCCTTTCATGTTCTATGACGAGCAGGAACTTCCTAGAGTTCTTGCTGCGCTCATCGAGTCAGGAGAATACGGCCATCACTATCCATCGCAGCCTTGGCTGTTCGATGATGTGTCCGATGCTTCTTCTGACTCCTCAGAAGATGTACCACTCCGTGCTATTGCCTCCTATTACCAGGAGATGTCCTTGGAGATTGTTCCCTACGATCTCTCGTCCTCACCCTTGTCTTCCTCGGCCTCCTCATCCTTGTCCGCAGCGCTTACGTTCCCCACCTCGTCCGAACGTTCTACTATCTCAGATAATGATGACTCGGAGTAGATAGAACGTTATAGTAGATTATGGACTATGATCTAGATACAGACTGACTCATTGAACGCTCTGTAGTGTACTAGTAGTTTCTCTCTTTCAATCAATGACTCGGACAGACTGTTATGACTCGTAAATACAGTAGTACACAACGACCTTGGACTTGCATAAATAGGCGTAGATTACAGGATCAAAAACTCCAAGTTTTTGATTCTCTTCTGTTGTAACTTAACTGTTACCTGTCTAATCCAAGATTGGTCGACCTTAACTTCTAATCCTCTGAAGTTAATGGACCCATAGCTGCGACGCTTCAACGCTATCGGTTGCTGATTATACTTTGGTATCATCACTTCACCAATTCACCTATTAGCAGGCTGGTTAAGGATCTCGGTCCTTAATTAGCTAGGCGCCTCCTAACTTAGGTCTAGGAGCCCACTGAACCATAACAGACTCATTAACACAGCTGTGTGCTGACTAAGCACTAGGCTTGGTCTGTAGCTAGAGTACTATATTACAAACCCATCATAATGGATTGTTCATTCTAGATAGACTGATGTTGCTAACCATTTTGGGTAAATAGGATCGCACTTGCTAGACCTCAGGGCCCATTTGCTGTAGTGATCCATTGATCTACTGATCTGGGGCACTATAGATAGTCGTAGTGAGACACTTAAATGAGCTAGTGAGGCTCTACTTGCTAGGTAGACCTGTAGCTAAGGGTATGTTCATCTGAAGCTAATAGTATTATTCCTTGATACTGTACACTTTTCCAGTAAAGGGTACTAATGACCAGTCTCTAGCAAGTTTCATAGCTAGGTGCAATATCTTTGCTAGTAAGAGTTCTTTTGACATTACAAGTGCCTTAATTAGTGATATTCCTAGCTCTTGCAATGGATTCATGATTGAAATTGTTTTGGCCATAATACCAACATTCTTTAAAGAAACAACAGAGCTAGCCTTTTCATTGGAAGAAATGAAAAAAACATTTAAGGTCTCCAAGGCAGCAGGCAGGGTGAGCCATCAAGAGAATAAACATATTTTGTGCCAATCACTGATATGCCAATTGGTAGCCACAATCCATGGACATAGCCCTGGTTTAGCTCATCCATGCTGGTCAGCTGGTCACTCCACCAATACCAGTTGGTCTGGTTAACCCAGCTACTGAGACACATCTAATATATATATTATTAGGGCCTGACCAAATGGGAGCTTGTTGCCCTTCATGCCAAAATCAAAGCACTTCAACAGCAGGAAGAGCTGAATTATCAAGATGCTGCCCACCAGTTATATCATTCTGAGATCCAGAGGATTTGGGAAATTGAATGTGCTGCCAATCAGGCACACAGTGTCTGGCAATACACTGATACTCTCATTGAGGAAGTATCACAAATCCTGATGCTTACCTAAGCTCAGTGTACAAGCAGGGGAACAGCAGTCTTAGATAAGCAAGTAAAAGCAGTGAAGTGATCAAAGATCAGATAAGAGGTAAGGATAAGACAGGCTAAGCTGTAGACAAGTTGTTAAGTCTGGGTCCTACAGATACCAGACAGCTAGTTTATATACACAGAGGGCTAGGACTTGAGACACTACCAGATAACCCCAGGAACTCTAGTCCTTACTAATTACATGGAGAAACTAATATCTCCTAGCCAATGGCATAAAACCCTGACTGATTGTTAACAATGACACCATATGACAACATAGATAAAGATCTTATCTTACTGATCATTCCAGAACCCTCTAGAACAATGAGGAGTGATAAACTACAGACACAGATAATCAACACATGATATATATAATAATGATTGGTGCATAGCTCCTGAACAGATGTACGCCCCATGATGTCCTGGGTATTGTCAAAATGCGATGGACAAGGGCTTTCCAACGGTACTAAGCACAAGGTAAATGGCCCAGTATTCAGCAAGATATAATGTAAACAATGTATTCTGCCAAATCTGTAACAGGAAGATATCATGAAGAAGATTGAGGCTATTGATCAGGGTAGCACAGCCAATGCAGGAGCCCCAGTCAATGAGGAGGATATTGAGATAGATATTGAGGCAGATTGATGTTTTTATTTTTATTTTTAAATATTATTATTGTTTTTGAGACTCTGTGTGGCAATGGCCAACCTGGTGTGCATGTATATTGGCCATTCATACAATATTGGCCATTCTGTGTGTCCATTCCCACAGGTCATTATTATTCCAAATGTGATTATATGTATATTATATTAATTTTAATCAGTCTCTCATGGTTGGCCCAGACCTGACACCCACATCACCTGTTGCCGGAGTATATTTTATCTTGTACCAGCACTGCCAGCCATTCTTTAAGACTTCTGCATCACCAGTTGCTGGTGTATTTTTTACCTTGTACTGGCACTGTCAGCTGTCCTTTCTGCTCAATTGCCAGTGGGCCCACTGGCCCCATGTCAGTCAATACATTGTATGCACCTGCTGTGCTGTGCCAGTCAATACATTGTAGGTTGACTACCTGTTCTCTGCTCTTTTACATCACACATACAACTTGTTCTTCAAGCTCAACTTCAAGCTTTACCACCAAATTGAGTCACTCTGTAAGTGCATGCATTCACCTCACAGTACACCACTATGCTTTAGGTTCTGCTGTTAACAAACTTTGCACCTGGACAACTTAGTCTATTATGAGCATCTAGGTTCCATGATGAAAAACTAGCACTAAGGCTAGGCCATGGGATGTCTATGATGTGACATGCTCTTGTAGAGGTTGTAGGTAGTAGAGCATAACCAGTGATACAACATAGTCAGTGTTATGCTCGGACCTAGTCCAAAGCCGTGCCAGAAGATGGGCTGCTGAGAAGTCACCTCAGCAGTACTACCAGTCAATCCATAGTCCCAGACTAGAGAACGAGGTAAGCACCAAGTAGAGTCGAGCAAGATGAAGGTCTTCTCAATGTAATGACGGAGAGGTCGTCTCTTGAACTTGAGCAACGCGCAGAGCTTCCAGGCAGGTGTTATATGGTAAGTCTAATCGTCACTGAAGACAATTGAGGGAACAGATTTGCAACGTCAAACAATATTGATGAGAACACGCTGGTTAACAACAATACTAAAGCTAAGGTACACAGTACTCTACGCTTCAGTATATGAGGCTGTATTGACGTTTGTCCAAACTAATCAATATACAAATACATCGTAGATGAAGTCCACACATCGAGATCCAATCCCTGACCCTTTCACCGAGGTGTCGCTATCTTTAGTGCATACATAATAAGGAAACTCGGCCTAAGACCGATCAGACAAATAGAGGAAGAGACACAGCTCTTAGGAGTGATGGTGACAGGAATAGGTAAGGAAAGGAGAAGACTAGAACAGGTCCAAGACGACAAAGAGAAGTGACATACTGTTACAGGATAGAGGAGACAGTTGTAACATTATCCCCTTTGTATATCGAGACTCTGACTCGATTATCGATAAACCGGGTCTTTGTCAATGAGATGGATTTGTTTGCATCAAATGGGGTTGCCATTGGTGTTGACGATTCATCCTTCCATGCAATGGTTATTCGGGTGGTACCAATATTCGGTTGTGATGTTTTCGGTGGCGTTAGGATCGCTGTTACGACCTTCCTAAGTGATCAACTCAGGTTGCAACAAGTGATGAAGACTTGAGGGCGATGAGAGAGAAGAGAAGGGGAATCAACGAGTTGGTAAAGCGTAAGGAATACAGCAGAGTATCTAGGTGTATATATACTACTGGGGTATTCCTACTGGAGAGTCTATAACGGCGGCTGAGTAAGTATGACATAGTGGTTGAGTAAACAATATAGTGATCGCAGGTAGAGAAGTAACGGGTCCATGACAAGCGGGGCGCTGATAGGAATGGATGGATATTATGGTACACAATAGCCCCAAGGGAATATAACAAGAGAGTAGAGAAGGGAAATCAATGAGTTGGTAAAGTGTAAGGAATACAACAGAGTACCTAGGTGTATATATACTACTGGGGTATTCCTACTGGAGAGTCTATAATGGCAGCTGAGTAAGTGTGACGTTGTAGCTGAGTAAACAGTGGAGTAATCGCGGAATGAGAAGTAGCGGAAGAGAGACAGGTCCTTGACAAGCGGGGCGATGATAGGAATGGATGGATATTATAGTACACAATAGCCCCAAGGGAATATAACAATTGCGTCGCATTGGTCGAGGGACAATAATGTTGGGGTCTTCGTAGAGGATGTTTTGTTGGGCGTGTTGTCCTAAGATGAGAGCATTCTTGAGGAAGTGGCATCGTTTTTGGGCATCCTCGAAGGTGATGGTTTGAAGGGGAGTAGAATGATGTGAAGGGTAGGTTGGAGTGGCTGGTCTTCTAGTGCACATCCAGGAGTAATGTTTGGAGTCGTTGCAGAATCAACATTTATAGGTAGGGCAGTCTGCACCGATGTGTCCGACGCCTTGACAGGCCCAGCAGCCATGCAAGTATATGATTAGGAGTTCCTGGGGAAGTTTAAGAGCCCAAGGGATCAGTAGGACATGGTGGGTGATTGCGTATCTCCATTGGGGATAGTCTCGTATGGGATTACGGTCTCCCATCTGCTTAAGGACGAGGATGAGGGCATGGAGGTTTGGGTAAATGGCAAGGTTGGGGCGTTGTTTGTTTGAAGCCTTATGTCAAGGCTGAAAGGCCTCTGGGACCCATGGGTTGGTTCTGATGCGGTAGGAATGCGATCTTCCATTGGTGGTAAGGGTGTATCCGTTTTCCTGATATTTCCAGTGATAGGTTCCTGGTTCCACTCGTGGTTCATCTCGTGTTCCATTTTGTCCAATAGCTGTAGGTACTGATAAACTGGGGTTTGGATTCCCAGGAAGGCTAACCACTCCTTGACGTTGGGAGTGAGAGGAGGTGGCGTTTGCATAGAATTGGGATTGAGGAGACGTCTTGACAAAGGCTGTGATGGTGCATTGGACATTCTCTGGGCTGATAGATGCGAGGTATGTGAGGGTTTGTGCGAGGAGGTTCTCTGCATAGCGTGTACGGAGGGTGCTGAGATTAGGTCCGGCCTGATTGAGTGGTGTGTGGCCTGCTCTATTGGCTGTATCTCGGAGATTGATCCAGAGCTCGTCATATTCAAAAGAGTTGAGTGGACCTGGCACAGGAATTGGTTGGTGGAAGTCCATCTGTGATGTGAGGGAAGTGGCGGTGATTGCAGCGGCAGGGCTGGCGTACTCTGTGTTTGATAAATGTGAAGAGGGGGTGATGGGGTGTGGATGGATACTTGGTTGTGCGTCCATATTTCGATCTTGTTGTTCCTGTGAATAACAATGCGGGTTTTGTCCAGTAATGGAAGTGAGGGCTTGTTGGAGGAAAGTTTGATAGTCCTTATTTTCCAAAACATCTTCGAGACGGAGCAGAATAGAGGGAGCTGTTGGGGATGCGCTAGGAACCGAAGGTAACAAAGGATCTCCTCCGGATGCCAAAGAAGGTTGGGAGAGGACAGATGGGTTAATGCTGTTGAAAGGCCATCGTCCTGAATCGTTGGATAAACGTACAGTGGTTGGGATGGATGATGATGGTGATGGTAATTCACTGGAGGTATATACGTTCTTGGCTGGGATGAGACAAGTTGTGGATGGGTTGGAGGTATCCATGGGCCAGACATTGTTGTGTGAGATGGGTAGGGGGTCAGTGGTTGGGGGTTCAGAGAGGGGTTTGTAGTCATTGTAGGCGCGGTTGCTTGCTTGGTCAGACATATGAGCTTTTGCAATCCAATCTAGAGTCAATGTTTCTTCTTATAGTCGGTTAAGATTTTGGTCGAATGAGGAAGGAGTTGCTGTTCAGGTTCCCATGTATTTTCAGAGTTGGGATAACCTTTCCATTTGATGAGATAGGTGAGTCGGCCTCGGTTAAGTCGATGGTTAATTATATCTTTGACCTTGTATTCTTCTTGGCCATCAATGATATCTGGTGGTTTGGCTTTGGGTTTGGTGTTGTTTTGCTCAGTCTTTTGGTGATGTTTGAGCAAGGAGATGTGAAAGACTGGATGGCTTCTCCATGTCTTGGGAAGGGTGAGTTCATATGCAAGGGGTCCTCTTTGTTTTATGATGGAAAAGGGGCTATAGTGTTGGGGGTGGATTTTAGACAATTGTTCTTGAAGGGGAAGGTTCTTGGCATCGAGCCAGACCTTGTCTCCTTTCTCAAAGGTGTCGGATCGGTTAGGCTTTCGTTTGGCCATCCGATTCATGTTTTTCGTCATAACCTCAACAGCATTTTGTCAGTGGATGTCAAGGTCCTTGAGTCGGTCGTTGACTGCTGGTGTGTTTGTAATTTCAAGGAATTGAGGAATAGGTGGGGGTGTATAGCCGTACAAGAGTTCAAATGGTGTCTTCTCATTTCCTGCATGCAGGGTGGAATTGTACTTGTACTCAAAATGTGATAACTTGTTGGCCCATGTTGTCGGATCTTTGTAGCAATATTTTGAGAGGTATGTTTTGAGTTCTTGGTGTGATCGTTCGGTTGCTCCATCAGTCTGGGGATGGTATGCTGTGGAGAGATGCATGGTGATTCCAAGGGAGTTGAAAAATGCTTTTGCCGCTTTGCTTGCCCATCGAGGGTCTTGATCTGTGACGATTGAAGTTGGAACTCCATATCTTGGGTAGAAAAATTTGATTAGCAACATTGCAATATCTTCGAACATTGCTGTTTTGTGGGTCGGTAGTACCATTATCCCCTTTGTGAGTCCATGGTCCACCACGGACAAAATAGAGTCGTACCCATCCGATGTTGTAGGTAGATTGGTGACAAGGTCCATCGCTATGTCAGAGAATGGTCGTTTTGAAGTTGATGGTTCTAAGGGTTGGAAAGATGGTGCATTTGGTCGTCTGTCAATGTTGAATTGTTGGCAGACATGGCAGCCTGCAACGTAGTTCTTTACAAACTCACGGAGGCCAGGCCAGGTTCGTTCTAAACAAACTTGACAGATGGTTTTGTTGATGCCAGGATGTCCAGCAGAATGATGATCGTGATGCCAAGAAACAATGTTTTGTTTTTCTTTGAGGGATGGTTGACTGTCGTCGGATAGGGTTTTGGGTGATACAGCATTCGCAAACAATTCTTTGGGTAGAACTATTCAATCTTTGTTTTCTTCCTTTCCGTTGATTTCATGATCAGGTCGACAAGAGAGTGCGTCCGCCACTGGTATTGTTTTGCCAGGGCAATGATGAATGATGAATGAATACTCTTGGATTTCCATCCAGATACGAGCTTGCCGTTGTGATAGTTTCCTGGCGTCTTGCCAGTAGTGAAGATTGTTGTGATTGGATTGGATTTCAATTTGGTGGGGAGATGAGAGAAAATAGTGTTGCCATTCCTCTAAGGCTTGCTTGATAGCAAGTAGTTCCTTGTCGGTGTTACGGCCGAAACGATTTTGATCGTGAATCCATTGCAGGAGCTAGGAATATCACTAGTTAAAACGTTAGTAACGTCAAGGAACCCTCACTAGGAGTGATATAGTACCTAGCTATGAACCTCGCTAGAGAGACCGGTCATTAGTACCCTTTACCGGAAAAGTGTACGGTATTGAGGAGTAATACTATTAGCTTTGGACGAACATACCCTTAGCTACAAGTCCATCTAGCGAGTGGAGCCTCGCTAGCACGTGCAAAGTGCCTCGCTACAACTATCAATAGCGCCCCAGATCAGTAGATCAATGGATCACTAAGGCGAATGGGCCCTGAGGTCTAGCGACGCAACCCTATTCACCCAAAACGGTTAGCAACGTCAGTCTATTTAGAATAATACAACTCCTCAAAGATCGGTTTGCGATATAGCATTCTAGCTACGGCTCAAGCCTAGCGATTAGTCAGCGCACAGCCGCACTAGTGAACCCCTCAGAATCAAACCGAGACAGGCGTTGGAAGGGCCAGCTAGCAAGGAGATACCTCGCGAGCAATCGGGCTCGCGAGGCACTACAAACCGTCCCGAGTACCAATAGCCAGGCGCCAGCTAGTTATCGATCACTCAATAGCTGCTAGGCACATGTTGGAATAAAGATATTACCTAGCGGCCTGACATCATATGCTACCGACCCTAGCTACCGACAGAAGTAGCTAGGTACCATAGCTTGCGAGAGCACCGTCCATACGGACACCCATCAGGGATAACTAGATAGGCCTCCGATTGGCCTAGCGAACCCTCAACCCAGGTTATAGGGTAGCTAGCGGAGGTCCGACGGACCAATAATCCGATATTTTACTATTTCTCTATTTGTAATCTAGTTAGTCTTGCAATGTATAAATACCCCTCGCTAGCGAGTGCGTTGAGCAAGCAATCTTGCCAGCTCGTCTAGTGATAGATCATATATAAGTGATTTATTAAGTGACTTGTCTAGTGTGAATTAAGATTTAGCTTTGGTCAATAGAGACCTCAGATTAAGGAAGTGAGATTAGATTAACGAGAATTCCTATAGATTGGATATAGCGAGTTGATCGACGAACGGTCACTAGCGTTCTCATTGCATCTTGTATCAAGAGGGTACAAGTCGGTACGTTCACTAGATTGGGAGGGTATAACCACAGTGCAGCTAGCTACTGGCCTGTTAACTATCCTCGCGAATCCTTTATCTTGGTATCTATAGTGACGTAGCCGTCATTTAGGATTCGAAGTTATATTTCAATTAAACAACCTTGTCCGTCGTCATCTAGCGACCACCCTGTTAGTGAGCCCCCACTCGCTAGCTACCAAAACCGCTAGTAAGACATCTCGCTAGCTAAAACCACTCTCCACCCCTATCTACCTATTTGATTATCTCCCCTTCAAAACTCGTTCGCGAGCACTAGCAGTTAGTAGTGGTGAGCTTAGTGACCCATTGCGACTTATAGTGATTTTATATTAATTTCACTTCTACTACCTAACTAGCACATTATCGGGCGTCCCATAGTTTCTCTGGGTTGTGTCTAGTGATTTGGAATGATAGGCGCATGGGTGTTCATTTCCATTATTGTCTTTTTGGATAAGGACACCGCCTGTAGTGTAGTCGGATGCATTGGTTTTGACAATGAATGGTTTAGAAGTGTCGGGTGTGATGAGGACAGGTTCCTTCTGGAATGCATCCTTTAAGGTGATAAAGGCGTTGTTAGCGTCATCGGTCCATTTTAAGGTTTTGGTTTTCTTCAAAAGGGTGTTTAATGGTGCACAGATGTGTGAATAGTGATGGATGAATTTGTGGTAGAAGTTGGCAAAGCCAATGAATTTACGGACGTCTCAAACAGCTTTTAGTGTTGGCCATTCTTGAATTCCTGCAAGTTTGTTTTTCGACATGCAAACTTGATTATGGGCAATGGTTATTCCTAAGTATTCAACAGTGGTTTGCTTGAACTTGCACTTCTCTGGTTTGATATAGAGATTGTTCTCTTTGAGACGTCGAAGGACTTCAAGAGTTTCAGTCCTGAGTCCATCAAGAGAGTTGGAGAAGATGAGGATATCGTCCATGTAGACGATGACAGCTGTAGGACCATGTTTGTCAATTAAGTCTTGGAAGATGTGGTCCATCATTGCTTGGAAGGTGGTGGGACTATTTGTCATGCCAAAGAACATAACGCGAGGCTCAAAGAGTCTGAAGGGAGTGCGAAAGGTGCCTTTCCATTCGTTGCCTTTGCGGATGTGGACATTGTTGTATCCCGCTTGAATGTCCATGGTGGTAAAGTAATGGGCTCTTCATAGTCAATCCATGATGTGTGGGATGGAAGGGATGGGGTAGGTGTTCTTGATGGTGTACTTGTTTAGACTGTGGTAGTCCTGAACTGGGTGTAATTTTCTGTCTTTCTTTGACACAAAAAAGAAGGGTGCAGCCTGGGGGCTTTCGGATTTCTGTATGTATCCTTTTTGTAAGTTATCATCAAGGAATTTTTGTAACTCGATAAGCTCTGTGTCCGTTAAACGGTACAACTTGGCAGCCTCTGGCTTAAAGTCCGGTTTGAGGTCAATTTTATGATCATATGGTCACGAGGGTGGAAATCTCTCAGATTCCTTCTCGCTGAATAGTGGTAGATATTCCCAATAGGTTTTAGGGACTATCTCCTTCACATCAACCTGGGCTTTTACACCGTGATAAGCCTGGAAGGTTTTCTGTGACTCAGATGTTTTTACATTGATCTCTAGACAGGTAGTGGCGAGATCAAGCGATGCATCATAATCGAGCAAGGCTTGTCTTTGTGCAAGATAGGGTACGTTTGAGGTCATGGTTTCAGCAATCAATAGTTTGTTTATGTGGGTCTGTTGGTCAGTACCCAGGGTGAGAGGGTCCTCAGCTTGCAGCGTATTGGATCCCTTTTCCCTCCATCTAAAGGTCGTTTTTGACCAGTCGATATCAGGGTTGGTATCTTTGAGAAAGGGAAGGCCAAGTATCATGGTCTGTTCTCTGATCTCAGCAATGTAGCAGGATATGCTGACGTCTTTCTTATCGATGCTAAGGATGACCTCTGTCTGCGCTGAGATGGTCTTTCCTTTGTTAAGGGTGCCGTCGATGTTACGTATGACAATAGGATGCGTTAATGCTTTCATTCTCAGCCCAAGTCTTTGGATAGTCAAGGGAGAGACAAAGTTTCCCTGTGCTCCACTATCAAGTAGCGGGTAAAGGGTAGCGACTTTAGATGAGTTTGGGTTCTTCAGCAATGTGGGTATCAGTAGGGATTTATTGTTAGATGAGGATGTGAGAGAGATTTCAGAAATAGTGCAACCTGTGCAGCTTGGGGATGAGGCCGAAGCAAAAGAAGTGTCTGAGGAGTTACCAGATCCAGTGTTCATCAACAGTTGATGTAAGACATATTCATGAGCAGTCCATCGAGAATCGTAAGGATTGTTCAAATCAAGAGGGGGGATAATTTCAGAAGAAAGGGATTGAATTGAAAGAAACAAATTGTCCACTGAAGAACTAGATGCAGGAGCAAGAGGAGTCACATTCACTCTGCTCCCAAGACAAAAGATGATGTGGTTTCGTTGGGAATGTCAGATTCGAGGACGCTCACAGTGGCGTCATTGAGAAAGGTCTGTTTCTCTTCAGGAGAGAGTTCATTGAAGGCAATCTTGAGCAAATTAGATGTAGGGCGAGGTGGTGGGTTTGATGGTTTGTTGAAGTGTCATTGGAAAGAGGTTTTGTTGGGATTATTGTCGTGTTGTCGCTTGGGACAACTTCTTGCCCAATGTTTCGGATTGCCGCATACAAGGCATGCTCCTCTCTTCAATCGTTTCTTCTGTCGGGCGGTAAGAGTGGCGTTGACAGAGATTCCCTGCTTCGTATAGTTGTCTTCTTTGTTGGATGAGAAATCAGGTATGTCGGGTTCTTCATCAGAAGAGAATTCCTCAATGACGTCAATGTCCATGGGTTCTCCTCGTGGAAGTGGTCACTCCTTGAAGGCAAAGTTCTTCTTTGGATGCGAGAGTGTGTTGCCATAGAATGAGATGGGATTGTGGTTTTTGGCGGCAGTGTGGCGCATAAGGTACTTCTGGTAGTTATTAACCAGATTGGCGATGTTGCGTTGCCATGCAGCGTATGTGTCGGGTACTTGGGTAGTGAGAAATATCTTCTGTTGGATCCAGTTAGGGATGGTGTCAATGTAGAGCTGCATGCAATGATGATTGTCCGTGATAGCTGCTTGTCCAACTAGGTAGGTGAACATTTGATTAAAGGTTGCTACATCGTCAGTCTTGACGTTGAGTTGGGCTTGTTTGAGTTGTTCAATGGCTTGGGTGGCTTTGATTTTTGGTTTGAAGTTTTCTTCGAGTGAAGCGTTGAAAGCGTCCCATGTGCCGTAGTTATAAGTGTTGTTGTTATATTCCCTTGGGGCTACCGTGTACTATAATATCCATCCATTCCTATCATTGCCCTGCTTGTCAAGGACCCGTCTCTCTTCCGCTACTTCTCATTCCGCGATTACTCCACTGTTTACTCAGCTACAACGTCACACTTACTCAGCTGCCATTATAGACTCTCCAGTAGGAATACCCCAGTAGTATATATACACCTAGGTACTCTGTTGTATTCCTTATGCTTTACCAACTTGTTGATTTCCCTTCTCTACTCTCTCATCGCCCTCAAGTCTTCATCACTTGTTGCAACCTGAGTTGATCACTTAGGAAGGTCGTAACATTTGGTAAAGCGTCTACAACTCACCTTGCAGAAGAAGGCCATTGTGTATGAGCCTTAGCGGACCTGCTTCTAGAGACAGGACCAGAGAACCGACACCAGCATTAGCAGAGGAGACTACCTCTGAAGAAGAGACCTCATCGGAAGACAAAACCACCAAGGAAGAATTCTCAGACAAAGAATTACAGGACAACGATAACGCCGATGAACCGCCAGACACAGAAAGCAACGACACAGAAAGTGATGACACAGACAGTGAAGAAATGTCTGACCAGGAAATAGCACCAGCAGCGCCCGCAGTAGGCCATGGAAAATCGCTTGTACCAGAGCCAGGGTTCTTTGATGGAACCAGGAGTAAATTCGAAGATTGGTGGAAAGCCACCTTGCTATTTTTGAAGTTCAACAGAATCGAAGGGGCCGATGACAAGGCCACAGCAGTACTAGCACGCCTCAGAGGAGGGACAGCAGGACAATTTGCCTTGATGAAACTAGCACAGTTGGGAGGCGAGGACAACACAGTCAATTGGGACAAGTTCGTGAAAGAGATGGTATCCACATTCAGGGATCACATGGAACAACCTGAAGCGGAATGGAAGATCAAGACGTTCAAGCAAAGGAACAAGAATACTGCCAACTACCTTGTGGAATTCAGGGTACTCAAGATCAAAGCCCGCACAGACGACGCACACGCACTTTTCCTGCTCAAAAGGAATGTACGCCCAGACATAATCAAGACTATATTAGGATATCCGGCAGAAGGAATGCCCCACACCTACAACGAATGGGTCAAGGCGATATTATTGGTTGGAAAAGGATACAAGTCAACAGAATCTAGAGACAGACACACCACGTCAGGCATCACATATGGAGGAATGGGCCAACCCATGGAGATAGGATGACAGGAATCCCGAGGACCCAAATGCTACAACTGCGGCATCAATGGACACATTGCAAAGGAATGCAGAAAGCCGAAGAAGAAAAGAGGAGGATGCTTCAATTGTGGAAAAGAAGGGCACATTGCCAGGAATTGCAGAGCACCAAAGAAATCCCAGAACAGGGGCATAGAGAATGACGAAGAAGAAACTGAGCAGGGTTTTGTTGAAGGGTCCGATTGAGTGCAAAATCGAGACCCCATGTATCTAACTTTTCTTCTAAATCATACATTATCCCACAAAGAAGAAAAGGAGCACGAGAACTTTTGATCAAACCAACAATAACAACCAAGACAGGCACAAAGAAGGTCGAAGCAATCATTGACACAGGATGCACAGACACCTGCATTGGCAGGCAAACAGCGAAAGAGCTGCAACTACCCACGACACCACTAGAAAACCCAAGGATGGTGTACAACACAGACGGAACAACCCAAAACCTGGTCACGGAAAAAGCCATGTTCAAGATGGCAATTGGAAACCACATGGAGCATATGGAGGCGCAAATATTGGACATACAATCAGCAGAATTATTCTTGGGCCACGACTGGATTATGGCACACAATCCAGAAATAGATTGGAAGGCTGGAAGGATCAACTTCACCAGATGCCCGAAGGAATGCAGGATACAACACGGAAACTGGGAAACCCACAATCGGGCGACAAAGACTGAAGAAGCCAAGGATGACATCGAGAAAACCACCGACCCCACAAAAGCAGAGGATCTACCACACTATCTTTGAAGGTTCACGCACCTATTCAACAAGAAGAACTTCGATAAACTACCGGTACCAAGCGAATGGGACCACGAAATCAACCTGACGGAAACAGCACCCAAAGACATGAACGCCAAGGTGTACCCCATGATGGTCAAGGAAAAGGAAGAACTTCGAGAATTCGTAAAGGAAAACCTTGCCTCTGGACGCATCAGACCATCCAAATCCCCGTACGCAGCACCATGCTTCTTCATACCCAAAAAGGACGGCAGCAAGAGGTTGTGTCAAGACTACAGAAAGCTGAACCAACACACGATCAAGGACAAGACACCGCTGCCACTGATGGAGGAGGTTATTGACAAACTGAAGGATGCAAAATACTTCAACAAACTGGACATCATATGGGGATACAACAACATCAGGATAAAGGAAGGACACGAGTGGAAAGCGGCATTTGTCACGAACGAAGGACTATTCGAGCCAACAGTCATGTTCTTTGGAATGTGCAACTCCCCAGGAACATTTCAACGGATGATGAACTGTGTATTCAGACAGTTACTACAGGAGGGTATTCTAATCAACTACATGGACGACTTCGTGATACCCGGAAAGACAAAGGAAGAATTGGCAGAACGCACTTGCAGATTCCTGGAAATAGCTGAAAAACACAACCTATACTTCAAGAGGACGAAGTGCATGTTTGACGCAACGGAAATACCGATCCTGGGCGCCATCATGGGAGATGGCAAAGTGAAGATGGAGGGGGAGAAAATTGAAGCAGTACAAAACTGGCCTACCCCAACAAATGTCAAAGGAGTGGAATCGTTCCTAGGATTCGCAAACTTTTACCAAAGATTCATCAAGGGATTCAGCGCAATTGCAGCACTGCTACACAAGGTCAAGGGCAACGCGGGATGGATGTGGGAGAAAGAACAACAACAGGCATTCGAAGAACTTAAGAAGAGGATAACGGAAGAACCAGTACTGGCGCTACCACAAGACGAAGGACAGTTTAGAATGGAAGTAGACGCATCGGGCTACGCAATAGGAGGAGTACTTTCTCAACTCCAACACAACAAGTGGCACCCAATAGCATTCATGTCGAGAACCATGAATCCGGCAGAAAGGAACTACGAAATCTACGACAAGGAACTACTCGCCATCATGGAAGGCCTCAAACAATGGAGACAATACCTATTGGAAGCCAAGGAACCATTCGAGATCTGGACGAACCATGAAAACCTGAAGTACTACAAGGAACCGCAAAAACTCAACAGACAACAAGCCCGCTGGTACCTCAGACTGCAAGACTATGACTTCACACTCAGACACATCCCGGGAAAGACAAACACCAAGGCAGACATTCTATCCAGGAGAACACAAGGAGACAAAGAACCCGAGCCAAAGGTTACCATACTAAAGGAGTCCCTATTCGTCAGAAGAACCAGAAATGAACATCTGACACCACCCATACGAATATTCCGAACCGAGAACTACTGGATTACCCCTAAAGAGGAATGGAGCACAGAGATAAGGAACAGGCGACTTGACGGACAGGTATACAAATGGCTAAATGAAGAACCAGAGCGCACAGTTACCACAGATGGAATAACCTACCGGGATGATCGCATATGTATACCCACAGATACAAAGCTTCGAGAGAAGATCCTTGCAGAACATCACAACCCACCCGACACTGGACACCCAGGGCAAAAGAGAATGCTGGACCTTCTCAAAAGGTCGTATTACTGGAAAACAATGAAAGGAGACGTACAGAGATTTGTAGAAGGATGCGACAGCTGCCAAAGAAACAAGGTACTACACCACAAAAAGACAACCCTGCTACACCCCATACCCCCAGCCAAAGGACCATGGACCAAAATCACAGTCGATATGATCAGACCACTACCAACATCCAAAGGAGCAGACGCAATCTTGGTAGTAGTCACCAGGTTCTCCAAGATGATCCGACTTATTGCAACCACAATGACCCTAAGTTCAAAGGGTTTAGCAGAAATATACAGGGACCACATATGGAAGCTACACGGCGTCCTGAGAGTGATCATCAGTGACAGAGGACCACAGTTCGCAGCAAAATTCATGGAGAACCTATGCAAAGCCCTAGGAATCGACAGAAGACTATCCACAGCATACCACCCCCAGACGGACAGACAAACAGAACGCATCAACCAAGAAGTGGAAACATTCCTACGACACTATGTGAATTACCGACAAAACGACTGGGCCGACTGGCTAGCAACGGCAGAATTCCAGTACAACGACAAACAACACAGCACCACAGGACACTCTCCATTCTACATCAATTATGGAAGACACCCCTGGAAGGGAAACTTGACCACAGACCCAGAAACACCCGCGGTAGACAAATTTGTCCGAAACCTGAGTGCGATCAGACAGGAAGTATTGGAGCATCTAACAGCAAAAGGAGACGAAACAAAACGGAACCATGATAGAAGACGAGGAAAGCAATGTGAACTATCAATAGGACAATGGGTATGGCTTGAAGGGACAAACATCAAGACCAACAGACCCATGGAGAAGCTGAACAACCGACGATACGGACCATTCCAAATCACCAAGCAGATAGGAGTATCAGCCTACCGTCTAAAGCTGCCAGAAGACTGGATCATACACAACGTGTTTAACGAATTGCTGCTAACGCCACACTGGACACCGAACTACATGGGGCAAGAAACGCCAACACCACCGCCACCAGTACTAGTCGGAGAAGAAGAAGAATACGAAGTGGAAGAAATCCAAGGAGAACATAGAAGGGGCAGAGGAACACAGTACCTAGTGCACTGGAAGGGATATGGAGATGAAAATGACTCATGGATACCCACATCCTCATTAGGAAACGCACAGGAAGCACTAGAGACATACAGGAAGTCCCTTGCGGAGCAAGGAAAACCTATAAAAGGGGGGCAGAAATCGCCAAAACCCATCATCAACTGCACTCTTCGAACCATGCCTCCTACCAAAAACCGCCAATCTGTTGCCTCCCTCCTCAACACTGAGGAACCCCAAGCCCACAACTCCATCACTCGAGACGTCACCATGGACGAAGTCACATCGTCCATTACCCAGATGATCACCAAACACAGGAAAGGAGTGTCCATCAATGAGATGTTAGGATGCGTCAACGACATCTCCAACATTCAGAAAGCAGTAACAGCAGCCAAATCAGCAATGAAGGACGCACAACTGGTCTTAACCGCAATCTCACCACAAATCCAAGCAGCCACCCGAGGACAGAGAAGACACAACCAAGCCATTGACCATGTGGAGGATATACAGGTTGACCTAGAGGACTTCATCAACGCCAACATCGGAGGGAAATTGCTATCCCTATGCTCCATACTATCCGAGGTACTGGTCCTCGTACACTACGACGGAAACAACAAAGAGGAAGGAGCTGTCAAGTTAGCACAACTCCTCATGGGCACAGACCCATATCCGCTCAAAAGCAGGAAAGCCAGGAGGACAGGCAAAACGGACAGAGAAGAGAAAGAGGCGAGAGAGGGCGAAGAAGAAATCCGACAAATCCCAGCCATTGCCATGGAAGTCAAGAACATGCTCTCCTTCCTGACGGCACCAGAACAAGTAGGACCCAAGGAAGTCAGGGAATGGGAGTTCCCCAGCACATTTACTATGCTACTCGATAACGGAGAACTCAACAAACAATACGTCGACCACATCCTTGCCACCCTCCTTATCGACAAACCCAATACCTGGGGCACCATGAAAGGCATCAAGATCGCCATGTTTGCAGGAGGTCCGGACCACACCAAGTTATTCATTGCACACAGCACCGTCGACAACAAGTTCTACGCAGGACCCACCAAGAAAGACCTCGCACGATTCATTGTAGGGTAACTGTGTGGTCACAGAGCATAAAAAGGGTGTAATGTTATATTCCCTTGGGGCTACCATGTACTATAATATCCATCCATTCCTATCATTGCCCCGCTTGTCAAGGACCCATCTCTCTTCCGCTACTTCTCATTCTGCGATTACTCCACCATTTACTCAGCTACAACGTCACACTTACTCAGCTGCCATTATAGACTCTCCAGTAGGAATACCCCAGTAGTATATATACACCTAGATACTCTGCTGTATTCCTTACGCTTTACCAACTCGTTGATTTCCCTTCTCTACTCTCTCATCACCCTCAAGTCTTCATCACTTGTTGCAACCTGAGTTGATCACTTAGGAAGGTCATAACAGTTGTTAGTGTCATCCCAATGATCTTGCATGAAGGCATTGCAAAATCCTGCTGCGTTTCCTCCTGTCATATTGCAGAGTGCAAAGATAATTCTCTTCCTGTCGTCGTAGTTGTTGTTGGCATTGCTAAAGTAAGGGCGATAGGCGTCAAAGGTGAGACAAAGTTCATCTTGGAAGGTTTGAAAGGTTTGAGGATCTCCACTGAAGGGATTGATCTTCTTGGGATGCTTGACATTTGCCATGGGTGTGTTAGCAGGTTGATCAGGAGGGGAAGGTGGTCCAGGGGGAGGTGGTGGTGGTGGTGGTCCTGGTGGAGGGTTGCAATGAGGAACTGGTGGTGGATTCCTGGTTGGGTTCTGGCTCGGAGTCTGAGGACTCTGTGAGGGCGTTCGTGTTCCTTGCGAATGAGATGGGGGTTGCATCGTAGTAATAGGTGGGTTCTGGGATGTACTCAGCGTCTGGGTTAGTGTCGACAAAGATGAATTGAAAGTGGGAGTCAATGGAGATGTAGGTGTTGGAGTAGTGTTGGCTGGGGAAGATGTTTGCTGTTCTTCTGTCCCACTCGTAGAATGGGGTTCAGTGTGGAAGGGTAGTAACAATGAAGCTATTGAGTCTGTATGTCCAAAGATTGATGTCGTCCTCTGTGTAACACTCAGGACAGACACAGATGTAGATCTGAGAGATCTCGACGTTAGATCATCTGATTCTGGTAATGCTCCCCACGAGAACTGGTCTGTGACTTGTGGGGAGACCTCTAACAGGGTAGGGGTTGGTGTAGAATGATACGACGGTGGGTCTGTTTGTATGGATGTGTGTGTATGGGTCTCATCTTCGGATGACTCTGAAGTCTGAGGAGAGTCGTCGCTCGAAGGGGAATTGGGCGAGGATTCGGTCGAGGGATTCGCTGTGGTTGGAGTTTGGGTTTGACATTGTGAAAGATGGTAATTGAAGGCCTTGAAGAGTGCTTCGGCTTGGTCAAAGTCTTGATAAATGCCTCTCCAGTATACTGTTGAATCACTTCTTTTGGTAGTGGTTTGATAGCTTCGTTCAAAGAGGTCGAAGGTTGTGGCATTTCTTAGAAAGTCAACGAGTCCTTGTTGTTGCCAAGAGTGGAAGAGTTTATAGCGGAAGATAAGTTGATAGTCGAGGAGGATGTTCTCTGGGGATTGAGGGTCACTTGTTGAATGTTCTCCGTGAGATCGGACAACGTGTTGGATACCAATAAGTTCTCTTTGTATGAAGGCTGTCCTGTCAATGTGAATGACAGGTTCTGTACCAGATGTGTAGCCATGTAGTCGTTCTCAAAAAGTGAGATCATTGAGGGCTTTTTCATAGATGGTGGTGTACTGAGAGACTCGTTCGTCAGAAGGAGGGCAGAATCTGGGAATGTGGGTTTGGTTGTAAGGTCCAGACATGGTGCGCCTGATAGGAGGAGCTGAAGGAGGGATTGGAGAAGCGATTTTGGCAGTAGGAAAAATAGAAAGGGGTGTCCACTGAGGTTATCTTGCAGAACAAAGGTTGTCCACTGAAGTTATCTTTTCAGGACGGAAGTTGTCCACTGAAGTTATCTTTTCAGGACAGAGGGCGAAGAGAGAGAGAGAGAAGCAGAGAAGGGGGGTGATGAGCTTTAGTATACTGTTATGCTTGGACCTAGTCCAAAGCCGTGCCAGAAGATGGGCCGCTGAGAAGTCACCTCAGCAGTACTACCAGTCAATCTGTAGTCCCAGACTAGAGAACAAGGTAAGCGCCAAGTAGAGTCGAGCAAGACAAAGGTCTTCTCAATGTAATGACAGAGAGGTCATCTCTTGAACTTGAGCAACGCGCAGAGCTTCCAGGCAGGTGTTATATGGTAAGTCTAATCGTCACTGAAGACAATTGAGGGAACAGATTTGCAA
>QFDT01002267.1:0-61787 GCA_003315915.1 Macrolepiota dolichaula
CTGTTCCTGTTTTCTTGTATGTCTCAGTTCTGTCCGTAGTTTCTTTGTCTATTTCATATCTCTTCATTCTGTTATTTTCTGTTGGATACTTGCTTGTCCTATCATGTGTGCGTTCCTAGCTCCTGTGCCTGCTCCTCGTCACGTGTCCTTGTATCCACGTCATTTTCTTTTCTCCTATTCATCTCTATTACTCCGTTTCTCCATTCCCCTCAAGTATATAAAGCCTCGTACTCCGTCATGTATTTCCTTAGTCTGAATATCAACTTAGCTTCTCACTCATAACTCTGTCTCTATCCCTAAGTTGCTTCGGCACACTCTCTCCCTGTCCTGCCTGAAATCTGGACCATGACAGTAGGGACGGCACAACACACACGTTGAGGCCAAGGTCCTATTCCACTGACGTTTGACCGACCCAATCAGCCGATGGTCTGCCCTAGTCTGTCCTTGAGCTTAACAAATACAATCACTCTCTTCACATCTCACAGATGGTTTTTTATCATCCTCAGTCATGTTTGATATGAGTGTGGAAAAACATAAATTTGGGGAGCTAGCCCCTGCACAATCAGATACAGACATATCACTATCATAATTGTTTTTTATAATACACCAGCCCTCAACCTTGCTTATCACATTCTTGTAGGTTCACATGGGGCTGGGAGGAGTCTGGGAACAATTGTGAGTGAGGAGATGATGCAAAAAGGAAGGTATGTATGAGTAGGAGTCACTTCCATATGGTGTCCCAAGAGAGACAGCATCATCATCAACCTCCATGTTGTTGTCAGAGGCAAAGATCAAGGGAGAGGGAGGACACAGAGTGGTCCTCTGCCAGAAGGGGTCCTTGAACCCAGAGTTTTCCCACTCCATGGAAGAAGTGTGGGGGAACTTCTGGTCTAACCTCTTCTTGTACCCAATTTGGGCATGATGCTGTGCATGCTGCAAAGCTGTGGCAGATCTCTTAGATTGTGTGGGAGTTTCCCATGCAATGTCAGTTGCTGTCATGGCAAGGTCCTGAGGGACTGAAAGAGATTCTACCTCACTCATACAAGTGAGCAGAGTGCAGGCAGTGGGGAAAGCAGAGTGCTTGGTGGAGCAGGCAAGGGTAAAGCCAGATGTGTATGTGGATGGACCAGGTGGAGGGTTGTGGGTCATCTGGTTGGCAATTGCAAGTCCAGAGCCAGGTGGTTGGATGAAGGGATCAGAAGATCCTGAGGCTGCTGCCTGCTGGGCCATGGCAATCACAGCCTTCTTCTTCTTTCCACCACAATGAGACTTTGTCACAGATTTGGCAGAATACATTGTTTACGTTATATCTCGCCGAATACTGGACCGTTTACCTCGTGCTTAGTACCGTTGGAAAGCCCTCGTCCGTTGCATTCTGACAATACCCGGGACGTTGCGGGGCATGCAGCCGTTCAAGAGCTACACTCTCATCATAATTATCTATGTCATCTGTTGATTATCTGTGCCATCTGTAGTTTATCACTCCTCATCATTCCAGAGGGCTCTGGAATGATCAGTAAGATAAAATCTTTATCCATGATGTCATATAGTGTCATTGTTAACAATCAGTAAGGGTTTTATGCCATTGGCTAGGAGATATTAGTTACTCCACATAATTAGTAAGGACCATAGTCTTTGGGGTCATCTGGTAGTGTCCCAGGTCCTGGTCCTCTGTGTATATAAACTAGGCTGTCTGGTGTCTGTAGGACCCAGACTTAACAACCTGTCTACAGCCTAGCCTGTCTTATCCTATCTTCTATCTGATCTCTTGATCTCATCTCATCTCTCACTTGCTTATCTAAGACTGCTGTTCCCCTGCTTCTATCTTGAGCTTAGGTAAGCATCAGGATTTGTGATAGACTTCTTCTTCTTCTCTTCCTCCTGATTGGAGGATGGCTGATTTTGCTGGAGATTCTTCAGTCCAGGTCCCAAACTCTGACCCTGATTCTAACCCTGTCCCTGTGGATTACACTGGCCTTGTGGCCAGGACTGGTTCTGATTCTGGTTCTGGTTCTGGGGACCTTTCCTCTTTTGGCCTCTCCAGTTGGGATTCTTCCCACCTGGGTGGACCCCAGAGAAGCGAGCAGCAGAGGCGGAGGACAAGGACATGTAGAAGGTGGCATGGAGGGTGTTGGAGATGATGTTGATAGTGAGCATAGATATGGTGTTTTGATACTGAGTCTGGAGGGATGTACAGTGATATTCCCATTTGTCAGGAATGCACTGAATGAGCATGATTGCCTGTAAAGGCTCTGAAATAGTCAGCCATTGGGCTGCAAAGGTATGGATATGATTGTTCCACATGGTGATCTCCTGAGTGGGATCAACTTCACCAGAGAAGGCAAACCCTTGGATTGTATTGACAGATGCAATCACTTCTGGAATGCCTGCAGTCCCGAGCCGGGTAGCAAGGTCCTGCCAGAGTGCATGAGCAGTTGTGTAGTTGTGCCTGCAAAGGTTGCAGGACAACTTGCTCAAAAAGATTGTGAGTGTGGCACAATTTACCATGTGCCAGTTGGTAACATCCAAGCTCTCCTCATGAGTGGGGGGAGAGCTGACTACAGGAAGGGTGTAAGTACCCCTTATACACATGCCCAGGGTGGTAATCATCCCATTGCAAATCATCATCATATATTGGTCCAAGACCATTTCAACCTTGTATTGCCACTCATTGTAGTTGATGGCTCCTTGGAGGACAGGCAGAGTAGCAACAAGTACGTGTGCCATTTGTAATCTGGAATAAATCATGTAAGCATCTGAAAACAGCGAATGAACATGTTAACAAGCTATAGTTATCATAGAGTCGTATGTAGGCTGCACAATGTCGGATTTTGAGTAGGCCATGGAACATGGTTCACTCTGTCTAACAAGGTCATTACAGACTGCCCTTGTCAAGCAGATTAGCTCATGCTGGATGTGCTGGGAAGTGCCATTGCACAGAGCTGTTCACTTGTTGTACAGACTATCTGGGGCCCATAACTTGTTAACAGCAGAACATAAAGCATAGTGGTGTACTGTAAAAGTTAATACATGCACTTACTTGAAGGTAGGGCTTTGAAGTAAGCTTATAGAGCAAGTTGCTGTACACTGTTACAGCCAAAACAATTTTGATTGTGAACTCCATTGCAGGAGCTAGGTATATCACTAGTTATAGTGCTAGTAACATGGAAGGAACTCCCACTAGAAAAGATCTAGTACCTAGCTAAGAAGCTCACTAGAGACCGGTCATTAGTACCCTTTACTGGAAAAGTGTACGGTATTGAGGAAGAATACTATTAGCTTCAGACAAACATACCCTTAGCTACAGGTCTACCTAGTGAGCGGAGCCTCGCTAGCTTGTTCAAGTGTCTCACTACAACTATCTATAGTGCCCCAGATCAGTAGATCAACAGATCACTAAGGCGAATGGGCCCTGAGGTCTAGTGACACAACCCTATTCACCCAAAACAGCTAGCAACATCAGTCCATCTAGAATACAACAACTCTTTAAGACTGGTTCATGATATAGTACTCTAGCTACGGCTCAAGCCTAGCGATTAGTCAGCACACAGCCACAGTAGCTAACCCCTCCAGAATCAAACCAAGGCACGTGTTGGAAGGGTCAGCTAGTGAGGAGATACCTCATGAGCGTTTGGGCTCATGAGGCACTGCAAAGCCGCTCTGAGTGCCAATAGCAAGATGCCAGCTAGCTATCAATTGCTCAATAACTGACAGCCACACATTGGAATAAAGATAATACTTAGGTACACATGACAGCCTGATGTCATATGTTACCAACCCTAGCTATCAATGGATGTAGCTAGGTACTATAGCTCGCGAGAGCACTGTCCACATGGACACACATCAGGGATAACAGGACAGGCTTCTGATTGGGCTAGCAAACCCTCAACCCAGGTTATAGGGTAGTTAGTGACAGTCTGACAGTCCAATAATCCAATATTTTACTATTTCTTTATTTGTAATCTAGTTAGTCTTGCAATGTATAAATACCCCTTGCTAGTGAGCATGTTGGGCAAGCAACCTTGCCAGCTCGTCTAGTGATAGATCATACATATAAGTGATTTATTAAGTGACCAGTCTAGTGTGAATTAAGGATTAGCTTTGGTCAATAGAGACCTCAGGTCTAGAGAGTGAATTGAATTAGTGAGAATTCCTATAGATTGGATCTAGCGAGTTGACCAACGAACGGTCACTAGCGCTCTTATCACAGCTTGTACCAAGAGGGTACAAGTTGGTACATTCACTAGATCAGGAGGGTATAACCACAGTGCAGCTAGCTACTGGCCTGTTAACTATCCTCACAACTTCTTTATCTTGGTACCTATAGTGACATAGCCATCATTTAGGGTTCATTATTATTTTTCAATAAACAACCTTTGTCCATTGTCATCTAGCGACCACCCTGTTAGTGAGCGCCTACTTGCTAGCTAGCCAAAAACCCTTTAGTGAGACTATCTCGCTAGCTATCAAACCTTCCCAACCCTTATCTTTTTATCTGATTATTTCCCCTTCACTACTCATTTGTGAGCACACTAGTAGTTAGTATTGGTGATCTTAGTGACCCAGTATGACTTTGGTGATTTATATATTAATTTCACTTATACTATCTAACTAGCACATTAATGTGCGACATAGAAAGCAGAGAGAAAGTTATATTCTAGGCATAGATGTAAGGTCCTTATATACCATAATGTGTAGTCCAATGACTAAGCATCTACCCTAGGTAAACTACTGTGTCACTCAACATGCAGACAAGGTGTGAGAGCAACGCATACTAATCTATTGTATATAAAAATAGAAAAGAAGCATAATTGATGTCCATGCAGTTATTGCATGGCATTGTATTGATCGGATCATTGATCTGTAGATCAAGATCACTAATCATGTGATGAAGAGCATGACTATGCATTACCATATCAACATGCAAGATCCAAACTCAGCATTATTCAATGATAGCTAAAATTTATATACATTTTGGAATGTATTAAGATTGTGATTTATGTCTATTTTACATGCTAATTGTTATTCATCTTTTCAGTACATTTTAAATATATTTTACATATTAATTAGTTATTATGAAAACCCAGAGGTAGTGTGGGTTTGGATAAAATTTGGTGGAGGTATGCCTGTTTCCTTTGGATAAAATCTGAGAGAATTGGAGCCAAATTCGTCAGACTACAACCTGCTTGGCCGTGAACAGGGTTCCCCCCCAATTTTTGAGGGTCCTGTCTTAGCACTAGTTTGCTTGTTGCAGTGAAGAAATACAGAATTCATCATCATCATCAACGCGATCACGTGGCCATGTCGCGTGAGTTGGTTCATTGTCAAGCGCATTGTCACCTATATTCACTACGATCACTGACCCCGTTCACTATATGATTCTTCTTACATGCATATGAATAACAATGTAGGTCTATTCATGCCACAGCCTGATGCATACACAATGATTTGTTTTTTCCCCTCAGGAATCGATGAGTCTGTCCGACTTTATCCAGTCGCTGGAGAAACTCAAGCCTTGTCTATCCTTGGTGGAGACAGAAGAATCATGGGAGCAGATTCTTGGGAGCCTTGAAAGGCTAGAGAAGTCGTGTCGGTTAAGTGTGTGTGGCTATATGTCAGAACTCATCTCCTTCGTCCGTTCTGTTCATCGGGGCATCACGAATGCGATGAATTCAGAACGTACGCGTCTATCTGGAGCAGCATTAGATGTCCTCCACACATTGGCGTCATCGATCAACATGGATTTCGAACCACTGATTCCCCTTTTCTTACCTGGTCTCCTTTTGCTGTGCGGTCGAACGAACAAAGTTGTCGTTTCTCGTGCCAAGTCCTGTATCCTGGCGATAATCGAAACAACGCAACTGCCGAGCATTCTTTCTCATTTGGCACATTTTTCCAAAGATAAATCACCAAGCATCAGGCTCATGGTCGCTGAAGGGACTCTTTCCAGCCTAAAGTGCTTCAATCCACTGGACCTGGAAAAGGAGACTCATGCTCGTGACATCGAAAATATCATCCGAAGTGCCGTCCGAGATGCGAATGCAGATGTACGGAAAACTGGAAAAGATGTTTTTCAGAGCTACAAGCTATTGCTTCCTCATCGGGTGAATAGGTGTGTGCGTCATTGAATGACAATGGCTCTCGCTGATGTCTTCAGTTTCACTGCCCCTTTGACTCCAACAATACGCAAATATTTACAGCTCGGAAACGCCAAGGCGCAAGACAAGGATGCTGTCATACCGCCGACGAAGAAGAATCTTACATCCCAAAGCAATCTTCCACAACAAGCCAACCATAGATCCGGTATCACTGCCAGGCCTGTCCGCCCACCAACAATATCCTCCACCGTATCGAAGCCTGGCCCCCAGTCCCGCGCGCCGGCGCCACTCCGCCCAATCCAAATTTCAGCGAAGCGCAGAGAGGCCCCTACAGGAGCAACATCTAACCAGCAAAAACCTGCCATTGTGATTCCTCGCCCCTTTGCGCCTCCTGCTGCTAACGCCGCCGGTCCACAAAGGGTGATCAAGCAGTCTGCACAACTCGAAGGGCAGAGATTCATCCCAAAGGGGAAGGCCGTTCGGCCTGTGTCAACTAGCCGTTCCTTCCCAGTGAAAAGTGACAAGGCTTCTAACGTGAAGGCAGAACCAATAATATCACTGGTCCCAGCCAGATCAGTCAAGGTGACAAGACAGCCATCAGCAAGCAGACCATTACCGACGTCGCATGGTGCTACAGACGATTCCAGTCATATGGCTGTAGGACAGCGGGATCTCACTCGGCCGACACTGTCCCAAATGGCACGGGTTAAACCCCCAGTTACCCGGCCTTCCTCGAAATCTACTCAAGGACTGAATATCCGCAGACCGAAACAGCCACTCGATACGGGACCCGCTGTTCAGAGTCAATCTTCCAGAACCCCAAGGATTCAGACTTCGGGAATAACTGGCTCAACAAATAGTACTCGGTCCACCACGCCTGCGTCCATTCCACTTCCCCCTTCACCTAAAGCACCTGTAGCGACGACAGAGGAACCGAAGTCAATGGACGCAACCTCGACGAGTGATAACGACAATATACAACCAGAGGCCATGACCCACGAGGGCGATATACCGTTTGTCCAGGTGAACAACGACGAATATTGTGAGCCCATTCTGAATTCCCGCGTCTCAGGTGAATGCTGATTTCAACAGCAGCTGCAACTCCTATTGCGCTCGGTGCGCCTATCGCTAGTTTCAATGGGTCATGCAAAACCCCAATCTCGGCACTACTAATGTCAATTCAACAAGGATTCAATCTGACCCCTTGCTCTCCGCTTTCACCCCCTCAACACTACAGTTCTTCGGATTCGACACATGAACCTGGAGCATTCAAACTAGGCGTTATTTCCCAGCACGACTGACATCACTACAATTAAAAGACAAATATGTAGCGCTGTCATTTGCAATCCTAACAACTATCACTTCTAATGATATCAAAGGGCCTGTAATCAATGGTCAGGCCTTGTTTTTAGTAGACACGAAAGAATAATACCCATTAATGAGTGAGGAATTTGCGACCTTTCGCTAGACGACGAAGGAGTATCTTACGACCATCCAAACTACGCTTCCGCGCTAGGAAGCCATGTTTGCGCTTGCGTTTACGTTGAGAGGGTTGGTACTCCATGCCTCGCTGAGCGAATCGCATCTGGAAGAGAGCGCCGAGGACCGAAGAGGAGGCCAAGTTTAGAGCAGAGGTAGGCAAACGGGGCGTTGTAAGAAGAGGGCGAGAAGCGAAGGAAAACTGGGATGGCCGAGCAAGGCTCTGGGCAACAATTGTACCGACATGAAGACGGGGAGGATTTGTAAGGAGTCGGAGGAGCGACTGTGCTATACGCGGCATGGTTGTTGGCAAGCACTACATAAAAAACATGTATTCCAGGTTCCGACGCGTCCCCGGAGGTCACGAGTGTCACGAGCCGTGACGCATCGCATGGCCCAAGTTGACGGCAACTGCCGCTCGAGTCAGATAGATTGCCAATCTTATGTTCTTTCTATTTTGTAGACCTTCTACCCTCCCTCCTATCTTTCTTCGGTCTAGATCATCCGCAACGATGGCTCACCAAGCATATACTGGGCCCTGGACATCGCGCAAGGTCCGCGACGCATTCTTCGACTACTTCCGCTCAAAGAATCACACTTTCGTTCCTTCCTCCTCTACCATTCCGTACGAAGACCCAACCCTTCTCTTTGCCAACGCTGGAATGAACCAAGTATGCCATCAGCCGACGTGCCCTTCCCTCTATTCAACTCCAAATCTTCACAGTATAAATCTATTTTCCTTGGGACAGTCGATCCCAATTCAGAGTACGCCAAACTCAGGCGTGCGTTTAATTCCCAGAAATGCATAAGGGCAGGGGGAAAGCATAATGGTTTGCTACTGTCGATTCTATGTCCCTTCACAAAGATTGACTGCGGCCAGATCTTGATGACGTCGGCAAGGATTCCTATCACCACACATTTTTTGAAATGCTCGGGAACTGGTCTTTTGGAGACTACTTCAAGGTCATTGTTTCTCCAGATAGTACCTGCGTAACCTAACACACAACCTTCATAGAAAGAGGCGATTGAATATTCATGGGAGCTCCTTACTCAAGTTTACAAATTGCCCAAGGACCGTCTCTATGTAACTTACTTTGAAGGAGACCCAAACAATGGACTTGAGGCGGACTTGGAGGCGAAAGAATACTGGCTGGCCCAAGGAATTCCTGAGGATCACATCCTTACTGGTGATGCGAAGGACAATTTCTGGGGTATGTTCTCTTTCAAACGATCTGACACCCCCTGACTTCTCATCCTCAGAAATGGGTGCGACCGGTCCCTGTGGCCCCTGCAGGTCAGTGGACTTTACAACTATGTTTCACTAATCAAGTAACGGTTGTTCAGTGAGATCCATTACGACCGGATAGGCGGAAGAAATGCTGCGCACCTTGTAAACAAGGACGATCCCAATGTGCTCGAAATCTGGAACAATGTCTTCATCCAATATAACCGAGAAGATGATGGTTCATTGAAGTCATTACCGTCCAAACATGTCGACACAGGGATGGGCTTCGAACGTCTCGTGTCTGTAATTCAAAACAAAACCTCCAACTATGATACGGACGTCTTCTTGCCAATATTTGCGAAGATACAAGAGCTGACAGGCACCCGTCCATATCAGGGAAAGTTTGGAGAAGAAGATACTGATGGTATTGACACCGCTTACCGTGTAGTGGCTGATCACGTTCGAACCTTGACCTTTGCGCTCAGCGATGGAGGCGTTCCCAACAATGTCGGAAGGGGCTATGTTCTCCGGCGAATATTACGTAGAGGCGCTCGCTATGCACGCAAAAAGCTGGGAGTTTCCATTGGATCCTTCTTCTCCTCGCTAGTGCCTGCAGTAGTTGAGAACCTGGTTCGTACTTGTCTATATTCTGCTTCATTTTTCGAAGTTCATGAAGAACAGGGTCCAGCATTTCCTGAAATCACGAAGAGACTCGATGAAGTCAAAGAAATCTTGGACGAAGAAGAAGAATCATTTTCTCGAACCCTCGACCGTGGTGAAAAACTCTTCGATCAATACACATCTCGAGCGCAGGAGTGTGGTCTTAAAGAGTTAAATGGCAAGGACGTTTGGCGTCTTTATGACACTTACGGCTTCCCGGTTGACCTAACGCTTCTCATGGCCGAAGAGATGGGCTTGGGAATAAACCAGATGGAATTTGAAGAGGCTCAGGCTTGGTCCAAGGAAGCAAGTAAGGGGGCGAGTAAGAAGGGACCTGGCGATATTGTCAAGCTCGATGTACACGACATAGCCCAACTGGAGAAGAATTCTGACATCCCAAAAACCGATGACAAAGCTAAATTCAGTCAGTTTTAATCCTTCATGATCGTATTTAACCATCCTAACACCATCCTCCAAGACATTGGAAACATATCTGCTACTGTTAAGGCAATATTCTACAACAAACAATTCCTCCCTTCCACTGCTGGGATACCCGAAGATGCAACTTTCGGTTTACTTCTGGATGAAACTAGCTTTTACGCAGAGGCAGGCGGACAAGAATATGACACCGGAAATATTGTGATCGACGGAGCGACAGATTTTCAAGTTACCAACGTGCAAGCTTATAACGGCTACGTGCTTCATACAGGACATCTGAAATATGGTGCATTGGAGGTTGGCAACGAGGTAATATCATCATACGACGAGGTGAGCACACCAGCCCATCAGCGATAAATATTTATCGAATTTATTTAGCTTCGCCGATGGCCCTTGAGAAACAATCATACTGCGACACACATCCTCAACTTCAGCCTGCGGGAAATCTTAGGTGACCATATTGATCAAAGAGGGTCACTTGTGGCTCCAACTAAATTGCGATTTGACTTCTCTCACAAGTCCCAAATATCGCTTCCCGAACTTACAAAGATCGAGCAAATGAGCGTCGATTGGATTCGCCGAAACGTCAAAGTTTATAGCAAGGAACTCAACCTACAGAACGCATATAAGATCCCCGGTCTGAGGGCCGTATTCGGCGAATCCTATCCGGATCCGGTCCGTGTTGTCACTCTCGAATATGACATCGATGATATCGCACAAGATATCGAAAATCCCAAATGGCGCCAAACAAGTATTGAGTTCTGTGGTGGAACGTACGTTTGTAGTCAATACTTACGTCCACCGAGTGTATCAGCTTATTCCCTGGCAGGCATGTCGCAAAAACAGGTGATATCAAGGATTTCATTATCACGGAAGATTCCGGAATTGCAAAAGGCATTCGACGAATTGTAGCAGTTACCGGTCAAGAAGCGCAAGATGTCACACGGCTGGCCAACAACTTCCGCGATAGGCTCGATAACCTCGAGCGTTCGAGCGGAAAGGAGAAAGATATTGGCCTCAAGGCCTTCACTGTCGTACGACTCCAAAACTCGTCTCTCCTGCAGCTATGATTGATTATCTCCTCTCACAGGACTTGAATCAAGCCGAGATTTCCGTTATCCGTAAAGCGGAGCTCAAAGACCGTTTGACCACTATCCGCAAAGCCTTCGACAAACAAGTGAAGGAGAAAGAAGCCGCTGTCAATAAAGAGGTTGGTTTTGTGGTTTTCCGAAGACCACTACAATCTCACATTATCATATGACCTTCGTTTAGGCCATCGATAGCGTCATCAAGTATTTCGAGACTAACGAGAGAGCAGAAGCATTCATTGGCTCGCTCGATGTTGACGGCAATGCAAAGGTACGGCCTTTCACGCGTGATACATGGATTATATCTCATCCAGCAAAAGATCTTACAGAATGTTGTGTTACAAGTCCGAAAACTTGGCAAAGCTGCCTACGTATTCAGTGTCGACCCTGCTGAAGGCGGCAAGATAGCCCACGTCAATTTTGTTCCTCCTACTTTCAAAGAAAAGGGAGTTGATGCACGTAAATGGGCGACTAACATCAGTGAGATAGTGGGTGGGAAGGTTTGTCACGAAGTACATTAGCGTTTACTTCCCTACTGATACCACGCGTACAGGCTGGTGGGAAAGAGGATAGTGCGCAGGGCTCGGGGGTCAATGTTGATCGTCTTGGAGAAGCCCTTGACGCAGCCCGCAAATACCTAGCCGCCTTTCAGGTATAGATAATTCTGTTCAAACAAATTACCCAATTCGAGATTTGGGAACGGCACGTCAGACCAAACTGGTTATACCTAGTCTCAGCAATTCTATATACCTCACCTGCCTTGTTCCTGACTACTTGGCCCAGCATGACATAAGTTGTAGGGTAGTTCCTGAATCGAGTTACAGTTGAGTTGCTTCAATGTCACCTCAGCACACCGATCCGAAATCGTCAGTAAGCCCCTCTGGCCTTTGCCACGATCTGAGAGTTGTTCGGCAACCCTTGCGAGGCACTTCTCAACGAAATCATCCAGCACATTCATATGAAGGTCACGCTATATTTCGTAGAATACCTTCGATGTGTTTTAGGTTACACACGCACAGTAAGATCCCAAAATAATTTCCGAGAATTCCGAGTCCGAATACTTAGTAACGTCGAGCGCCGAACGTCGAACGTTGACTGGATTGGTGCTTCCGGGACGTGACCAGAGACAAGATTGAACAAAACTGAGATTCACACTCGGTGGGACACACTAGTCAGCTATTCGTACTGTCGAGATGACATATAATTCCCTCTAGTGACCCATTCCCCTCGCAGTCTCCGGCTTCTGGTCAGCCAAAGTTTGGCTCGAGCTCCCCCCCCACCATAATGAACCCAGGGTCGGATATTCTGAGGAAGCGTTCAAGGGGCATCGTGCTCGGTCGCACGGGCCGGAAACAACATTCGCAAACAATAACGGCAGGTACCGAGCCACACACTCATCCAATCCCCAAGAACGTAGTTGACGACGACCCCAGGGAAACCCACACAAGGTGAGCCGTTGATACCCATGTGTTCTGTATGTGGAGAGGCTCGTCATGTCTTTCCGCTGCTATCCATTGAACTTCTGGGTCAAAACGGGATGGATCGCACTTCATGTTGTTGGATCAGCCAGATGAGGCTTCAGTCGGGTACCTCAAAAACATCCGCTCACTAACTCTCATTTGTCCCAGATATAACTTCAAGATGTCTCTTGTCGTCCCAGAAGCCCATCAGCAATTCCAGGTCAGCACATTTCGACACCATACTCGATCATATCCTCTAAACATTCATATCCTCAGCACATTCTCCGTCTGTTGAACACCAATGTTGATGGAAAGCGTAAGGTTATGTACGCTTTGACGGAAATAAAGGGTGTTGGTCGCCGCTATTCCAATATCGTGTGTAAAAAAGCTGATGTTGACCTCAACAAACGGTGAGTTCACTTAGGTTAGATTGGAGATCATACCTACTCTTAATTGTTCCAGTGCTGGCGAGCTCAATTCAGACGAACTGGAACGCCTTGTCACAATCATCCAAAACCCTACTCAATTCAAGATCCCGACATGGTTCCTCAACAGACAGAAAGATATTGTGGATGGCAAAAACTCGCAAATCCTCTCAAACGGTGTCGACTCGAAACTCCGAGACGATCTTGAGCGCCTGAAAAAAATCCGTGCCCATCGTGGACTTAGGCACTTCTGGGGTTTACGTGTGAGGGGTCAACACACCAAAACCACAGGTACGTTCATCTGTTGAATGGCTGTTGAACACGACTGAAATCACGATCTAGGTCGTCGTGGCAAAACTGTTGGTGTCTCCAAGAAGCGCGGTTAGACGGTTTCTTTTGCGTGCATTATGCCTACGCTGCTATGGTCATTTCATATGCTATAATTCCATGGCTCTCTTACTTTTACCTTGCGTGTGACTGAGGCAGCAATTGACTTGGAGTACTATCACGTGAGGTGTAAGGATGACTGTTAGTGTTACGCGACTTCGCATAATTAGGAATGTCTGCACGTCAACCATTTCCCTCCCCTATTGTGCCATGGCCACACCAGGAAAACCTCGGCAGTCGGGTATTCCTACTCCAGGGAGAACCGCTATCCCAACACCTGGTCGTTCACGCTCAGTCTCTAGTGTTCTTCAGTCAACCCAGAACAGCGATGCCGAATACATGTCCCGTGCTTTGGCAGATGCTATAAAGGCAAATGATCCCGCACAACACCGCATATCTCAGACAGAATCTCAGTCCTCATCCTCTCATTCCTTCCAATCAGGTCGTCGCTCTGTAGCTGAACGCCATAGTATTATCCGGCCACCCGAACGCGCAAAGACCCCAGTTGCCCAAAAACCGATCAGTCGGCCCCCAAGCCGACCCTCCGACGCGTTTGCCAAGACTGTCAGACTCTTTGAGGTTGGGGATAGTGTCAGGATCGATACCCTGTCATTAGAAGGCACCCTCAGGTATACGGGGGAGATCAAGGGTAAAAATGGCCTCTGGGCCGGCGTTGAATTGAGTGGGCAATTCGTAGGCAAGGGGAAGAATAATGGCAGTGTAAATGGGTATGTTCCTCTCCATAATACCAATTTGATAATCGTAATCTTTATCAAATTCATTGTTTTTTCTCCTTTAGAATCCAATATTTTTCTTGCCCGGAGAATTGTGGGGTTTTCGTGGCAACGACGAAGCTGTCTCCTGGTCGTTTATATCAACCTAACATACCCCGACCTTCTTCTGTCGCCTCTTCGAGGAGCGGTCGCGCAACTCCCTCATTTTCGTTTTCGGGGCGTAATACACCTTCACTCCCAACATCCCGCACCCCATCCCTATCTTTATCCAGCGGCCGTATGACACCTTCCCTCAATGGTCGTATTACACCGTCATCTTCCAACGGAAGAGTAACCCCAGGCATCACACCTTCTGCAAAAACCAGCTACCTCTCTAGGTCTACAATTGGACAAAAGAACGAGCCCAAGAAGCTACCGGAGAAGATAACGCCCGGTTCAAGAGCAGCGAAATATGCCAATATGACCGCCAAACAACTAAGCTCCCGAAAGGAACAGACCGCCAGTCCCATCAGACAAATTGGCGATCATGCCTCCAACATCCCCTCATCACCTTCACCAATTTCGCGAACGCTCTCTTCCCCTCGTCCTCCAGGCTCCCCTTTCTCGACTCCGAAGCCGGGTCTCAGTGGTCGCATGTCTAGTATAGGTTCATCGCTTCCCTCCGCCCGAGGCCGTTCAGCTCATAATACACCCCGCGGCCGAATACCCAGTGCGATAGCTATGCCCCCTCCTGCTTCACCAATATCTGCCGCTTCGCGTTCAATTTCTCTCAGTCAACCAGGTTCCGACGAACTTGCCCTTACTGCTATTGGACTCCAAGGCAAGGCATTGCAAGATCGCATTGCGTTGCTAATGACAGATTCCGGCGATAGCTCCTCACTCCGTCCAGAGTCCTCGAACTCATCCCATTCGAATGCTGCAGAAGATCGAATATCAGAACTTCAGGCGCGCATTGAGGTATTGGAAGGAGAGAATGAACGACTTCGATCCGCGAAGGATGAGTCAGAGGCAGACAAACAAAATGCACTCATCCGCAAATTAGAAGAAGATCACAATAGGATCGCAGATGACAATGCAAAGTTGATCAAGGATAAGGACGAGCTTTTGAAGGCTCATGAAATTACCCTAACCAATCTTCGGGATTCACAAGAACTCCGTCACAATGACCAGCGGCGGATTAACGACCTCGAAAATGAATTAATTCATCAACACGCTGAATCCCAACGTACTATTGACGCTCTCAATGGTGAATTGACGGGCGTTACTCTGACGCAACAGAAATTGGAGCAAGAGAAACAAGTTCTACAGGACGCGAAAGCTGACCTAATCGCTCAAATTGAGGAGTTGGCGACTCAGGTTGATGAACTGAGGATAGCTGGCCAGGTGAGGCTATCTATGTGTATGGGGACTGCTTATTTATCACCATCTACATAGGAAACAATAGCTCTTTATGAAGAAAGACTTAGTGCTGCTGACACACAGCGATATGATCTTGAGTGTCGTATCGCTGACCTGGAGAAAGGGATCACGAACCAAGAAATGGTTCTGCCAGCCAATAGTCCCCATCATAGATCGGCCACCGAGATCGACAATGAGAGCCTCAGAGATCAAGTACTTTATTTGCAGAAAAAACTTGCGACAATGGAAGACCTCATCGAAGAATCAAGGCTTGCAAGCGAAAAAGAAGAGAGCGCCGTGAGGGAACGCATGAGGAGGCTGAAGGAAAAGGAAGAGAATATGAAACTTGAGCTGACAGAAGGCCGACAGGAAGTGGAGAGGATGGCCAAGGCAGAGGCCAATGCCCGAAATCGAGTGGAAGAGATCGAAGAGGCATTACGCGAGGGCCAAGTCGCGCTAGAGAATGCTCGAGCAGAAATCGAGAGTCTTCGAGCAGAGTTTGGTGTAAGTGCCCAGAATCTGCAACCTACTTTCTGACAACAAATTTTGCCGTAGGGTATCGATGGGTTGCAGGATGGTTCGCAGCCAGGACGTGAAAAGCAACTTGGTGACCTTAGAACCGAGAATATTGAAGTACGTCCATCATTCGGTATTCTCAGGCGTCTATTCAGTGATACTGCTAGCTTTCTAAGCAGAATAACGAACTCCTCACCCAAATCGCGAATTTGACGAGTGCGAGCGATCTTGGCAAGGTTGAACTTCCCACAACCCGTGAAGAAGTCACTGGTCTCAAGTATGATCCCATGCACACATAGTTTCTTACCATTCATAATTTAAAATCCCAGACACATTGTCCAAGAACTTCAAAAGGAGCACTCGGTGGCAGCGCAAAAGATCAAACTACTGGAATCGGAAAATCAAATCTTGAAGTCGGAAACACAACTGCTCCAGTCAGAGGCGGAGCACCTCCACCAGGTTTGATTCATTCGCTCATTTCTTTCAACAATCTGACTATTTGCCAGGAGATTCAAATTCTTGAAAGCAATGTTGATATCAACGCCAACGACAATACCGGAGCGGAATTGGCGGTGCTGAGTGACACGGAGACCATGAAACGACAAATAAGAGCGCAAAAAGCTCGCTACGAGGTAAATTGTCCGATTCGACCCATACAACTCGTTGACAAATCATCGATATATGACAGGCTGATGCTGAGCAATTACGGAAGCGTTTGGCTGAAGCAGACATGAAACACGCGAGGATAACACACGATGTGCGCCAATGACAGACTTACATGGTAAATATCTATTGACATAGCATAGCTGAACAAGGAAATCAGTGAACTTGAAGCTTTGGTCGAGTCTAAGGTGTGTCTGATAATTGTCCTAGCGTTCAATTGTACACTGATACCCTGAATGGGATAGATATATCGCGAGGTATGTCTAACTTCTCCTCGCGTATTAGTCACTTATGGTCATCACCGCACAGGACGAACTCGAGCAGGAGGTAGAACGCCTAAAGGATAAGCTGTCGAAGGTGAAGAAGTCCACCAAAAATAATGGGGAGAACAGAGGTCTGCGTCACCAGACCAATCCCGGCTTACTGGAAGGCTCCAACACTGAGGACGTTCATCCGATGAATGAGACACTTTGTGAAATTTGTGAGCGCCCCGGGCATGACATTTTCAATTGCGACCTTTTGAAAGAAGATGTATCAACACCCTTGACTAGCACCAACTCCTCGGAGCAGTTTTGTACCGACTGCGAGACTTGGGGCCATATTGCCACCGATTGTCCTCACTCTCAAGACGTATTTTGATGCCTCATTTCGTTGCCCTATGTTTACGACGATTCCTCGAACATACCCATTATACCCAAAATTATGTGATATATTATCTAGTAATATTAAACTAGTAATAATGCTATGTGTAGAGGTGCCCGAGCTGTTCCTAGGAGTCCCAGACCCCTTTCCGCGTGAAAGTCCTCGTAATAATCCCGTTGAATCCTGGAATATTCACCTCAATCATCAATCACTTATCTGACTCAGGATCTGGGAGAGGGTCTGCTGGATACCTACTTCCAATAAAGCTGGGTTGCAACTTGTCTGCCATCGGTATTCGGCAACTTCCGAAACTCAAAATTTTGGACAGAGTCAGGTTCGAATTGTTGATCGTTATTATCTCTACTCTCATCATGTCCCGCTTCTTCAGACAAGCTGGTGACTCGGACTCGGACACTGAGGAGTCTGAGGATGAGCTCATGACCAGTGGCGATGAGGCTCCCCAGAAACCTACAACTAGCACTGCAAAACCAGCAATGTCGCGTTTCCTTCGTACCGCAGGCTCCGACTCATCGAGCGAGTCGTCAGAGGAGGAAGAAAGCGAGAGTGAAAGTGATGTACCGCAACGGCGGAAACCAGGTTTGCCGCTTCGCGATGAATCAGACGAAGAAGAGAGCGACGATGAAGAGAGACCTGCTGCACGCATTCTCAGTGCCCAAGAGAGGAGGCTGGCGGAAATGGAAGCTACTGGCAAGATCATTGATAATGGATTGAAGAATGACGATTGGGTTGCCATTTCAAACGGTTTGTGACCCATCCTTCTATTTCTTTGAGTTCTAACACTGTTGGTATTGTCGGTATCAGAGTTTGATAAGCTTGCACGGATGGTTCAACGACAGCAGAACGTCTCTGAACCAGTCCCTCCATTTTTCATCAAGTCACTTCTGAGCCTCGACACTGCTATCAAAAACGCTCTTGCCGATAAGGATGCCAAAAAGAAACTAACCGCTACCAAAGCGAAGGCGCTCACGGCTATGAAGCAAAAGATTAAAAAGGCACTCAAAGAACATGAAGCGGAGGTTGCAAAATACCAAACAGTGGGTGTTCACTTCGTGACTTATTACTGGTATCATACAACCTGTTTTAGGATCCAGAGGTTTTTGAACGAGACTACCAAGCCGCTGTTGCAGTTGCAGTACCCACACAGCCCACCGCGCCTTCCCAAAACCGCGCCTCCGCTCTACAGGGGGATGACGAAGATTTTTCTACAGTTGGCAAAGGGGGGCGAGTCATGCAATTCACGGCGGAAGGCGTCCTGAAAAATCTCCAGGCTGTCCAGGAAGCTAGAGGAAAGAAGGTGCGTTGATTATCGACTTTTTTCAAAGTTGTGAACTGAGCATCCCCCAAAAACAATCTAGAATACCGATCGTACCGAACAAATTCGCATCCTCGAAAAGTCATTGGAAGTGGCAGCCACAACTTACCAACGTATACGCGTACTACTTGCCCTCATCTCTTCGAGATTCGACTTCAATTCATCCGCTTCGTCCCACATGCCAGCTGAGCTTTGGCTTTCCGCACAGAGAGAAGTTGACCAACTTGTCTCTATCGTCGCCTCTGACACCAATTATTCAGTCCAAGAAATCGTCGATGATTACGACGAGCTGATTGAAAGGTCACCACAGTCAGAAGGGGGTATCGTACGGATCCGGGGTAGTATAATTAGTTTCATCGACCGCCTGGACGACGAGTTCACGCGTAGCCTGCAACACATCGACCCCCACGGAACCGAGTATGTTGAACGGCTGAAGGACGAAAAGGTGTTATACTGTACCATCTGTCGAGCTCAGGCCTTTTACGAGAAGACTCACCAAGATGAACCTTTGGGCCGAGTGATAATGCGGCGCTTGGAACATATCTACTCAAAGGTTTAGTTTCTGAACTTCGAGTTTACTGAACTGAACTAATACACAATCTTAGCCTAATGCCGTAGTACAAGCTCTAGAATCTGCGGCGGACATTTCCGTGATCAGACCCAGCAACGTTCTCTCAAGTCTAGGGACATCTTCTGCCTTGGTCCATGCACTCTGTGTGTACTTGTACAAGTCTGGCAATAGTCTCCTCCGCACTCGAGCTATGCTCAGTCACATCTATCACCATGCTCTCCACAACGATTTCTACACCGCCCGCGATATGCTTCTTATGTCACATCTTCAAGAGTCAATCCACTCCGCTGATGTTGCCACTCAAATTCTATACAACCGCACCATCGTTCAACTTGGTCTATGTGCCTTTAGATCAGGATTGATCAAGGAGGCGCAAGCGACATTACAGGAGATTTTCACCACTCAAAGAGTTAAAGAACTCCTGGCTCAAGGCGTACACCAACAACGCTTTCAGGTCCTCACCCCTGAACAAGAGAAGGCGGAGAAACAACGCATATTGCCTTTCCACATGCATATCAATACTGAACTTCTGGAGGCTGCGTTTCTCGTTTCAAGCATGCTGGTAGAAATTCCGCTCCTTGCCAGTATTGATTCGGAGGAGCAGAAGCGGAAGATAATCTCGAAGCCCTTCAGGCGACTACTGGACTTCGCCGACCGACAGGTCTTCACGGGACCACCAGAAAGCACCAGGGATCACATCATGCAAGCGAGTAAGGCGTTACAAGATGGTGATTGGGAGATGTGTAGGGATCTCATTCAGAGTATCAAGATTTGGAGCCTCATGCCGGAGGCTGCGAGCGTGAAGGAGATGCTGGCGAGGTGCGGTTCAGCATGATATTCCTCAAACATATTCTTACATATATCTCACTAGGCGCATCCAAGAACAAGGGTTGCGAACATATCTGTTTACCTATGCTCCCCACTACACCACATTGTCACTCTCGTTGCTATCTCGAACCTTCTCCCTTTCGCTACGAGCTGTTACATCAGTTGTCTCAAAAATGATTTGGAACGAAGAGCTGGCAGCTTCTTTGGACCAGTCATCGGGAGTGATCGTGTTCCATCGCATTGAATTATCTCGACCTCAGCAACTTGCTCAAGTGATCGCCGACAAGCTCGGGACTATGGTAGAACAGAGCGAGAAAACGCTCGATAGCAAGTTTGGTTCTAGTGGAGGATGGCCCGATCGTGCTGATGGTACCAAAGGCGAAAAACGCGGAGAACAGTTGCAGGAGCGTCGGGGGCGAGGAGAAAGGTCTCGAGGAACGAGAGGTAAGCAAGCATTCGTCAATGTCATCAGAGCATGGCCGAGCTATTGATTATCGGACAGGCGGCGCTCGTGGTCGTGGCGCACGTTTTTCGCAAGGATTGGGCAACCAGATGCCCGGTCAGATTTCTCAAAGGAGTGGATAATTGCCCGTCTTTGTACTTGTGATTTCGGCTACTTCGTTGATTTTTGATAACATGTACAGTGCATTACACATTCACGTTTCCATCTGTTTCACTATCGTAATCGCTATCGTCCGCGCCGTGGGCAGCAGTCCAATCCGTTGCTTCAAGCCTCTCGTTTTTTATTGTATCTGCTGGAAGATTGGAATCGACGCATAGGGATAGAAGCGAGACGACAAACCTCCAGCGCTGACCTCATACCCTGCCTGGATTACACAACGAGAAAGCTCTGCCTTCGCACCAATCTTTGTATTTTTACCCAGCACACATCCCTCGAGCTTCGTCCTAACAAAATCAATCTCATATACATGGAGGAATAAACGAACAACGAACCCATCCTCGACCACGCAGTGATCTAACAATATACATGAAACGATCTTAACCATTTTCCCGAGTATACAGTGACGACCAATAATAGACTTTTTGATGGTGGTTTTTTCCGAAACTTTAGTGGAATCTCCGATGATAGAGTCATTGGATATCTGTGCTTTTTGATCGATGAGAGCACGGTTTTTAGGGTCTGTTGGCAGAGTATAATTTGCGTTCGAAAGCATCTGAAACATGTCAGGAGATGGTTGTGCAGATGGTAAAACCAATTACTCGTCGGTTGACTTCTAAAAACGTATGCAAACTGTTGACGCGGATTGCAAAACCAGCGTCCAAACGATGCAGGACGATCCCGACCCTCAGACCCGCTGACACACCTCCATCGATGTCAGAGACTGGGGAGAGAACATCCTCTTTGCTACCACCAGATGTGAGGAGGGTGGAATGTTGTAAGGCAATCGCTTGCGAGGGTGTGTTCGACTCTGGGTATAGAACTATACAGATCCAAGCCTTAGGCGATTGGCGGCATAGCAAGGGCGAAATCCTACCGTGACCGTACTTCCTCCTCTTCAACTTTTGGTATTGGACTTTACATAACCACGGGAGGAATTCTTCTCGGAAGGAATCAAAGTGAGGCTTTTCTAAGAGGACATCTAGTATCGAGTGCTTGCAGATATAAACATGTGAATCTTGGAAATTTAGCGACAGATGGGCTCGTGGGTATCTGGAAGACGTGTTCAAGTTTGCAATGCGGAAGAATGAAAAATAAACACTTTGACAATAAGGACATCCTGAGTTCCAATTCTTCAGAGTTTCTATCGTGGTCATCCGCAGTATCGACATGTAACAATGTTCCTGAGTTGTTATCCCACACAATGGGTGTTGGAGGGGCGACGGGACCCCACTCTTCAGTGAATGTTGTTTTCTCGGGATTATACGCGGTATACCAGCATGTCGTGGCAACGGAACCATTCGAGCCAGAATCTGCGCGGAATTGGTTTAGTAAAGCAGTGAGCGGTAATGAGGAAGGGGCGATAAAGTCGCAAGGAACGAGGACAAAATCTTCCTGAATGCGACTAGAAAAATGTCGCAAGAGAGTACACGTCCCGACGCTGTTATCCATAGCCTCGTCGTACGTTTGGAGGTCAATTTGAAGACTGGAGGAGACATCGGAGTAGATGTGATGGTAGATGGCGGCACGATGAATAGTGGGGCAGATTAGAAGGACATCTTCGAAAGGGTGAGCGTCAAGGGGGATGATTATGGTACGGTGGATATAAACCTTTAATGCCGGACTGCTCAATCCAAGAAAGGACATATTCTATCATGGGCCGATTCGCAACGGGCAGTAGAGCTTTGGGACAGGGTTCATCTCCGTGATCACTTGTCAAGGGCACCAACCTTGGGGAGATGAGGAGAGGGGTTGATATCACGATAAACACAAACGTACTCGTCACCGAACCCTGCAAGGACTACTGCGAGAAATTCACGGGAAACAAGGTCGGTCTTGACAGCGTCAAGGTCCATGATCAACTGGTCTAGCTTGCGGAATGTGGATAGAGCTTTGGCGACAAGCATATCTTATCTGCACGTGTATTGTCACATGACAAATTGTTGTCGGATTCCTATACTGCTATAAGAAACCCGTTGCTAAATGGCGGTGAGCATGTACAACATATACTATGCCCCTCTGCAGGGATAAATATACTGTACTGAGTCAAGACGTGGCTGTGGGAAGTGGATTATTAGCGATTGTTTGTTGTCGGGATGATGTCCACGTGACACGAGGGTCATGGTCGTTTCCCTGGGCGTCTGCCGCAGCGATGAGCCAGCCGTCTGTCCACCAACTTTATCAGCGACTCGAGACTGTTGGGAAGGGTGGTTATGGTTCCGTTCACAAAGGACGACAAATCGCCACTGGGAACATCGTCGCCCTCAAGATCATAAACCTCGACACACCTGATGACGACGTAGACGATATCCAACGCGAAGTCACTCTACTTAGCCAGTTACGCGACGCTCCGAATGTTACAAAATACTTTGGTTGTTATATGGATGGTCCTCGTGTATGGATAGTGATGGAATATGCCCAGGGGGGCAGCGTTGATGCCCTCATGAAGGCATCCAAGGATGGTTGTTTGGAGGAGAGATATGCGTCGGTCATTACCCGAGAAGTTCTGGTTGGACTGAGCTACCTGCACAAAGTACCTGTGATCCATCGTGACATGAAGGCCGCCAACATCCTCGTCACCGCTACTGGCAGAATCATGATTTGTGACTTCGGTGTATCCGCTCTTCTCGCCACAACTACGAGCAAACGCAACACTTTGACCGGAACACCTTACTGGATGGCACCTGAAGTAGTCCAGAGCGTTGCTGCGTATGACACTAAAGCTGACATATGGAGTCTCGGAATCATGGTCTACGAAATGATCAAAGGGAGCCCTCCTCACTCTAACCTCGACCGTTTTCAAGTTATGGAACTCATACCTCGAATTAAACCGCCGCGACTTTCTGAGTACGAAGGTACAAAGGATATGCGGGATTTCATGGCTCATTGCCTGAAAGAATTGCCAACAGAGGTATGTTGGTGATGACCCTACCTGCGCTCGTGAATTAAACATATACGCAGAGATTGCCCGCAGATGAGCTCTTGAGAACCAAATGGATCAAATCCGTCTCAAAAATTGGTGTGACAATACTGAAGGACCTCATCATGCGCCTCAAACAAAAAGGTCCGAGAGCTAGTCTTGCTGAACCCTTGGATTGGGAAAACGAGGGAGATGGGCAAGTGATAACTCTAGTATTATCAAAATTCTATCCTCAATCAGTTCCGGAACAGATCCGATTTTGACGACGGCGACAACGACTGGGAATTTGAGACCTTACGTGGTCGCAGCCTGGACCAATCTCATAACAATATTCATGATATTTCCGTTCCTGCTCATGTTCGTCAAAGACAGGAATATGAGCAGGATACAATTCGAGCTCCAGTTTCGACTCCTACACTACCCACGTCTTTGCGTATGTTGTTTGAGGATGATCTCCCCCGACCCGAACCATTTCGACCTTTACTACCCCTGACAAAATTACCCCCACCTTCGTCTCCCAGACTGATGCCCTCGTTTGAAAAAACGTTCAAAGCGCCAACCACACAAATTACGGCCCAAGGTACCTCACAACTACATAGCTCCAGCACTGCTCACACTTCAACCGCCGGGCCAGGTCAGCACGACTCGGCTGGTTGGCTGAATGATGCCGAGTCTATCGGGGCTCCAGAGTCACAGCAACGCGATGATCCTTCTGCCATTGCGCCGATGGAACAGCCATCTTTGAATGCAAAGCCCTTGGTGGTTCGCAATGCAACGGATGTCGGGTTGGAAAGCACCTCTATGTCTTCTTTGAGACCTTTTACCAGCCGCCAGCGATCTCGCAGCAGCGTAGAGGCTTCCGACTACCATCTCCATGACCGTGACCTTGCCTCACCGGCAGCGTTCCGATTTCCGTTGAATCCCAAAGTTGTAAACTTGAGCAAAGCTGAAGACGAAATCGGTCCTGACACGCTCTCCACTCCGAAACCTCCCGAACCTAATTTCCTCAGTGCCCATCAGGCCGCCCATTCACTCGACACAATATCCCGTCGTGCAGCCTTGCAACCCCATGCTCCACCTGTGTCCCATACTCGTTCAGCCACTGTCATTCAAACTCTACGTACTCGTTCAGAATCTAAACTATCAGGCCTCGCAAATGAAGCAGGTTCCGAAGTTCCCAGGTCACCTATCCGCATTTACACCGAACGTAACAGTCCGGAAACCTCTTTTGCTTCGAATCACACCTTGGGAACTCCAGGACTGAAAGATGTTTTGAAGGTTGGATCTTGATACTCCTTATGAAAACTAGCTTATTATCGCAACAGGTTCCATCCCTCTCTTCGGAACACCATCTTGGTTTCGCAGATTTGTTACCGCCATCGCCTTCTGCCTTTACATCTCAACCTCGAATCCACCCCCCGACCGTAGGGCCATTGCCGAGTCCTGACTACCGCCGACCCCCCCTAACGATGCGCAAAACCTTGGACGATGACGTTCTCTCCCACTCCACATCCCCTTTCTCGCCAAATCCATTAATCAAAAAGGATCAACAAACCGACGCCAAGGTCTCACTGTATCCCCCCCATTCTTCCGACTTATCCTCTCTTCCGGTCATCAAACCGCTTGACTACAACTTTCTCATCACTGGTAGCCGCGAGCAGCTGCATGTTGAGATGACCAAGACCATTGACCAGCTCGCTTGCTGGTTGGGGGTCCTTGAGGATGGCCTCGGCTCGATTATTGTTCAGCATGAGGATGTGATCAAGGAAGAACAAGAGCCTATTACTATGATTAAAGAGGAAGTACAAGATGGTATAGCGCAGGATGTAGGGTCCGTTTGGACCTAAGAACTGCCACACAACGCTCACTCAGTAGTTATGATGGCCATTTAATGCCAATTGTAATCCATATAGTCTATTATGTGCTTCTCTAGATGTATCGCTTCTCGCGCAAATACTCAAAGATAATGCGTACTGCGTCTTCGACAGGTGTATCCTGAGTCTGAATGTGGATTTCCGGATTTTCAGGCTCCTCATACGGGGCAGAGACCCCAGTGAAATCTTGTCGAGATGGTGAATATACATCTCATTGGGGGGGAATAGAGGCCCACCTTTGATCTCTCCGGCCCGAGCCTTCTTATATAGACCCTTCGGGTCTCGTTCCTCTGCGACATTCAGAGGTGCATCAACAAAAACTTCGACAAAGGGTATTGAAGCAATGTCATGTAACTCTCTTGCAACCTGGCGATCCTTGCGATAGGGGGAAATGAAGGCCGTGATTGTGATTGCAGACGCATCTGAGAAGAGTTTGGCAACCTGAAAATCAAAATCAATATAATAGGGTAAGAATTAGCTGAAGGATTGAACGCACCTCTCCTATGCGGCGAATGTTCTCATTCCTGGACTTCTCGTCGAACCCGAGGTCCTTGTTCAGCCCAAACCGAATGTTATCGCCGTCAAGGCGGTAGGTAAATTTCTTCAAGTGCAGGAGATGCTGTTCAAGAGCGCACGCAATCGTCGACTAGGAGACTTTCAGTACCTACGCCAAGTTGTGCAATTGTGGGCCCTACTTTACCACTCGCACTCAGGCCTGTCAGCCAAATAGTGGCGCCTTTCTGTTCAAGCAGTTCAGAACGTTCATGCGCCGTTACGGAACCTGAGGAACAGTCAAAACCATCCGAAAACGACGTCACAGTGATCAATCATACCAGGGTGAAGTGTGATGTTGGTTGCCATCCTTTGGGAACTTTTGTCGACTTGAACGAAAGAACAACAATTATACTAACGCGACAGCGCGGTTGGGTCAGATATGTCATAAATTGTAATCCTCACGATGGCGCGAGGGTAGCGCGATCGTGATTGCCAGTAGTGTCCCAATCAGGAAACCTCTGATCAGTCAGACTGATTAATCAATGATCTCAGGGCTCAAATTCATGGTATACATATTGTTGATTGGGGGGGTGCGAAACTAATTGAAAGGTATACAGCTTGTGTAGATAAGGAAAGGAAGCACAATATGGAGTACAGTGCGAGACCAGGCTCAAGCTTCTTGGCTAGGAGAGTGATACTCTGAATCATTCGTCGAGCTGACTGGTGAAGGGATTGCTGAAGGAGGATTAAAAGCCGGCGGTTGGACTGGTGGAGGGAATGAAAGGGGTGGTTGAACCGGCGGTGGCTGAACTGGGGGAAGCGGCGGTGAAAGTGGGTCAACTGGTGGGGGAGGGGAGAGAGGTCCAGCAGATGGCGGTGGAAGTGGTTGAACTGGTGGTGGGTTTGGCGATGGAACGTTGGCTGAAGGTGGCAACACTGTCTCGTCGCCATTGGCAGGCGCAGGTTGGAAGCGAATAGGCATAATTTTACTATTCGCGCCCACAGGAGGGAGATCTGGCGTATCGTCTGTACCCGAGATCTGAATTTCATTACAGACCCAGAGGATGATACGCTTAATTGCATCCGTGACTTCTTCTGATTTCAAGGGGTGCCCCACGGGAGCGCAGTGCAAGAAAAGAACTTGAGTGTTGCGCCGTTTTTCATAGGGATTCGCACTTCGTTTAGATTCTGCAAGCGAGCAGTAATATAAGAAGTCCCCTATGAAGTGTCCGCCATCCATAGAGGAATAGATGGTCTGTAGTGCCTTGGTGAAAATGAGTATTCGATGAAGCCGGTGCGGGATCGAGACAGCTCACGTCGGCTCCAGTTTGCCTCATGTCTTGCACAATTCTGGTGACATCCAAGTCGGTGTTTAGCTCGTCAGAGAAAACTTCATAAGGTCCGCCAAAGCCACGGTTTGGTTTAGCATTGCTGTCGCCGGGCGGGTTGCCCTGCATCTCTGAAGCGGCCGCTAGAGCTAAACGTTCACGCTCCGCCTTTTCAGCGATCGTCATGGGCCGTCCATCTGGGCCTCTTCTACTGAAATCCTTTGGCTGAGGGACGACGACTGGGGCATACTGTCCGGTAGCATCTTTCATGTTGTAGCCTAGTTTGTGCCCACAACGCTCCAAACGGAGTGGTCCTCGTCCAGCCAACCCAATATGGAACATGAAGTCGTATCCATTTTCTGGGGGCTTCAGTGTCTGGTCTCCCATGTTTTCAGGGTGTGTCGGTGGTCTGAGGTGTAGCCCCGGGACAGTTTTCAAGATAGTACGATAGGCGGCGGGGATTTCCAATGTGGATATATGGATAGGGCGAGGGATGAGAAGCTTTTCATCGAGAGGAGGTGGGGGTTTGTCATCGGCGAGTGATGCTCTGGGGTGATTTGCAGGATCTGTTTGCAAGACAACGTTGCCTAAAGGTTTTGCTGCGAGCCAAGAGGGGTTTACTTCCCATTGACCGTATGGCTAGTTTGATGAGTAGAATATAATCTACTTGGTTATTCAACAAACTCACTCCGAACCCTGTTATCAAGACACGAAAGACGTCCGATTTTGCGGAATCTTTGTCCTTCGTCTGCGGCTCAGAGCTTGGTGCTTCTGCTGTCTGATCAATATCATTTTCTGGAGTCGAGTCTAGTCTTGGGGAGGTCGGAATGCTGGCAAACTCTTGGGAATCGTCTGATTCTGATTCTAGGGAAGACATGGTTTCGGAGGACTAGCAACACCAGTAACTCGAGAGATCATCGATGCTCCGCTGACTAAGCATCACGCCCTGCCCATGTCTGCCCTCCGTTCTCGCTTGCCTCCCACTCGCACAGTGCTTGTTCATCCCAGAACTTGCCGCTTGTATCCCCCTCACTCATCAGAAATTTGCTATCCATAAGCTCCGTTGGTATATATTGGTTGTGTACCGGGTGTCTGCAGCAGTTCGTTAGAGCATTTCAGAGAGTCCAGATTTGATATACCAACCGGTAGTCAGGGTTATAATGGTAGTTCTTTCCGTATCCCATCGATTCCATCAATGCGGTCGGCGCATTACGCATCTGCATAGGCACGGGTACTGCGGTTGTTCTCTTCGCAGCCACTTCTGCTCGTTTATAGGCTTCGTACGCCCGGGTTGATTTTGGGGCTTCTGCCAAGTAGGCAATCAGGTGTGCAAGATTGATCCGACATTCTGGCATGCCGATCACCTGGCATGCTTGAAGTGCGGACATGGCCTTTTGAGATTTGATGTTAGAATAGCTGCCACTGCGGTGGGTGGGGAACGCCTACCAATGGGAGTGCGTGATTATCAGCAAGCCCAATGTCTTCGCTTGCACAAACAACCATGCGCCGCGCAATAAAAAGTGGATCCTCGCCTGATGTTAGCATTCGTGCTAACCAGTACATGGCTGCGCTTCCATTACTCCCCCGAACACTCTTATGTAGGGCAGAAATCATATCATAGTGGTCTTCTCCTGTGCGGTCATAGGACACCACCAGTGATTGTTTCAACACTTCCATAACTTGTTTCTCTGGTGCGTCCCTTGGTGATTGCACCGCAACCTCGAGGAGTGACAAGGCAGTTCGTGCATCACCCCCTGCCATCGAGACAATTCTCGAGATGATTCCCTCGGTGGGGATTGTGCATGTTTCGGGATCCTGGGGGCAATCCGCGTTGTTCAGTAATGGTAGTTCGACCCGCTGTTTATCGGCCACAATATTCTGTGCGGAGCGTTTTAATAATTCAGACATCTGCTGATCAGACAACGGGTCAAGTCGCAGTACCCTCCAACAAACGTCAGGGTCAGGGTTTCCCGGTAAGTTAGAACAAAGTACCTGCAACGACTCAACAAGGCGCCAGTAAGGCGAAAGGATGGGTTCTCTGTGGTTGCACCAATGAGCTGTTGGGCCACGGGTGGTCAAGTTGTTGTGTAAATAGAGAGAACAAGTCTCTTACTTGGACAAGTCCTTGCTCCACAAAGGGGAGAAAAACGTCCTAAGGCAAAGGACTGCACTAAATATCGATTAAAATAGGAGTAGAGTCCCTCCATGCGAACCTGCTGTGCCTTATTAAACCGGTGGATTTCATCTAAAAACAGGATAGTTCTCCTGGATAAACGTGTGATCGTTGGGTTCCAAGACTGTACAAGAACACGGTCTTACCCACCTACCAAGAAGTGAAAGTGACCTCTTCGCTTCCTCGAGGACTGCCTTGACTTCATTAACTCCCGAGGTTGTGGCACTTAGCTCTTTGAAAAAAGCGTCACTGTTCTCTGCTAATAGCTTCGCTAGAGTTGTTTTGCCACAACTAAGTCAAAGCGTTAGTCTATCAACGCGTTGTTGTTGATTTGACTTCACCCAGGCGGACCCCAAAATATTAATGACCAAGTAGCATTCGTCCGAAGCATCGTCGCCAACAAGGAACCCTGCTCTAGCAAATGGGTTTGTCCAATAAAGTCGGATAATCGTTTTGGCCTAAGTTTTTCTGCCAACGGCATATTTGCCTTGTGATCTACCAACTTTTTCCGTTTAGCAACGGGCGTTGGGGGGTCCATATCAGATCGACGCTTTGCCTGGGAGGGAGCATTGATTGCGGCGTCTGTTCCCCGAGAGTATGAAGTTAATGGCCGATGAGTTGTTTTTTTTACCTTCATACTTGGTGTAAAGATTGGTGCGAGTGTCGTGGAAGACCTCTTGGTGGACACATCTTCGACCACTGAACTCGATGGGGCAGGCTCTTGGCTAGGGGGGGCCACTGTGTCTGTAGAGCAATTCTCATCCAAGTGCTTGTTAATGGTACGTGAACGAACGTGCTTGTTGCAGACGGGGCTGAGGATGAATGATATTGAGAAGGGGGTGCTCATGCAGCAGGGTAGCTATTACATACCAAGTGACGAGCTGGCCGTCCATCTAGTAACGGTATAAGGGTGAAATATTGTGTTTGCTTCAGGTGAGCGGTGCGTGATTTTATGGTGTTTGGGGGTTGGAACCCCAATGTGGTATAGAAGTAGTCATGAATATGGGGAAGGTACATTTGACCATCATGTGATCCTTGTAATATATTGATTAACGTGAAGCCCTACTGCTCAGTCATCTCGGCAAGACCCAACTACACTAAACCGCCCTGTTCAATGAAGCGACGCTCGCCTTCACTAAGGCTCGGTTGTATCGACGCTTCGGCTACTTCTGTATTGACGATACGACTCTGCAGGGCGGGAGGCACCTCGTATCCACATTCCTCCATCTCTTGAAGGGCGATTTGATATCGTGTGTCGTTCGCACCGAGACACTTGTCCACCAAGGCTGTATAAACAGATAGAGGGGGCTTGAAACCTGCCGCTTTCATCTCCTCGAGATAGAAAAATGCATCCTCGTAGACAGGTTGAGTGAGACATAGATGGATGACGTTTTCGTATGTATCTCGATTTGGTGTTATCTTTGTGGCTTTCATATCTGCTAAGAGATGGTCTCCCATTCGACGATTAGTAGCCCGAACACAGGCTTGGAGTAGGAGGTTATAGGTCTGAAGCTCTGGGGAGAGGTTGAATTGAGGTAGCGCCTTATAGAAATTGAGTGCCCTTGCAAGATCACCATAAGCGGCGGCGGCAATTACAGCTCGAGGAGCAGCAATATCTAACCGACGGCCTTCCTTATGGAGTTCTTCGACTAATTGCCAAGTTGCATCGACCTTTCCCAGGTCTTGTTGGATACTCTCGGAAATAGGTTTGGTGGTCTCGATGCTCGGAACGATTCCGGATGAAGACATTAAATCAAGAACAAGGACGGCCTCTTTTATTTGGCCATTTTGGCAGAACGCGTTTACTATAGCAGCAAAGTGGTGTTCCTGAGGCGTCACATTGATAGTTTGCAACATTTGTAGTGCTTCCGTCGCTAGCTCCGGTGATCCGTGACGGGCGGCAACGTTGAGGACGGAAAGGCAGATGCCCTCGTCAAGGAGGGTCTTGAAGTGCTTGATCTTATTCCAGCACTGGTGTGTCCCTTCAATCTGTTGGGGGTTGGACGACTCAATATTGTATGAGAAACTAAGAACATACGTATGAGTTTTCGGCTGCCGCAATGAGACAATTTACCCAGACGGACTCCTCTAAGCGGCGTGTAGATATTCGTTCAAACCAATTTGCGAGGTCCAGAGCGAGGCGCGAGAAATTATTGCGAGCTGCAAGGATAATCACAGATTGTACGGTCTGTAGGTCAGGTACGACATTCTCGGGTACAGCGAGGAGGTGGCGAATAGCCATCTCCAAGTTCTCCTCGGAGACGTAGCGAATGATGATGAGTCCGAAAGTCTGGGCATTTGGTTTAACACCACACGCCTCCATTTTCCTGAGAACCCTCGCAACATGGTGATTGTGCTTGAAACGCACGGCCTGTAAATCATGAATGAGAAATGAGGTACCAAAAAGGTAGGGAGTACACGTACGCGAAGGAGATGGTTAAAAGACATTGCGTTCGGCTTGACATTCATGAACAGCATATCGTCGAGGATGGCCCAAGCATCGAGCCAGAAACCATGCTCTGCAGCGGCTTCGAGCATAGAATTGTATATAATGAGATTGGGTATGACACCTTTCTCTTTCATTTCTGCTGCAGATGCTAGGCAAGGGGCGAAGCGGTGGTGTGGCCGCTGGTTTACAAGTTGGACTGCATAACGGTTCTGGTGGGTCCCAGAGAAAGGTCGTTCAAGATGAGATTGCTCAACCTGCGGAAGGCTAGGAAGAGTGGAAGCATAGCGTATAGTCGCTGGCTCTGTAAAGAATGGGTATATGAAATAAATTGAAGCAGATAATAACTTACTTTTCAGGAGTCGCAGCAGAGCGAGTGCTGTCCGCGACGTCATGCAAAACTAGAATCGCTTTGTCACAGGCATCTGGTAGTCACATAGTCAGCTGGTCACAGCGTCACGCTACAACCAACCGCCTTCTCCTCTATCACACGAACGCGTTTCATCGAGCCATGGTCAGTCTATCCTTTCATTCTTCAGACAGACCTTTATCTGATTCCGCAGTTTTACTCTGAAACGATATTGTCGCGGCGTGGCCCGCTTGGAAAAGTATGGCTGGCGGCTCACATGGAACGTAAACTGTCCAAGACTCAGACCCTACAGACGGATATTGAGGAGTCTGTTGGTATGTACAAGTTGTAATACATATCTTCTCGCTTCTCACCGCTACTTAGATGCTATCATGGGCCAAGAAATTGAGGTAATGGCTCTCCGTTTGAGCGGTCAACTTCTGTTGGGGGTTGTTCGAATCTACAGTCGGAAAGCCAAATATCTTTTAGATGACTGCAACGAAGCTTTATTAAAGATAAAGATGGTGTGCATATATATCATACCATTCGGTCAAACGTCTCAAGCCTTCCATCTCTAGGCATTCAGACCAGGCATCGTGGACATGACTGAGGAACAACTCGTTGTCAATAAAACTGCCATTACCCTCCAGACAACCAACTTGGATCTTGACTTACTCCTTCCAGATGTCAACTGGTATGAAATTTATCCTCGCCCAAGGTTCTTTTTTCTAATTGCACTGCTACTTACAGGGGTGTGGATTTTGAGGATAGAACGCTTCAGATGGCTGGTCAGCATCAAGCTCGTGTTGATGATATTACCCTGCGTACTGCCGATGATTTCCAAAATTTCGATCTCAACGACACTTTCGATATTGGGCCTGCTGATGGTATCGGCTCGCAAGATTTTAATGACCTGGATCTCGGAATCAACTGGGGCGACGAACCGCAAGCAAGTTCTGAAAGGGGTGGGAATGAGGACCAGATGAGCGTTGATGGAAGCATTGGGGTAGGACGAGACGCCCTTAGTCGCGCTGAGTCTGTGGGCTCTCATTTGTTAGGCGGAAAGCATACCCTCGACACAGACCTTCTGTCTCATATGAGCGGCAGTCGGGCTCCCTCAGAACACCCATTTGGAAATGACATGGACGTTGATATGACTGGTGTCGACTTGGGTGATTTTGGGATTGGTTTTGATGAACCCATGGAAATGGGACCTACCATCCCTGAAGCCATCGAGAGGACACCAGAAGCGACAAGATCTCTTTCCCGTGCCTGTGAGTGGTGAATTTAGGTGGCTCTGAGCTGATCTGACTTGATGTATTTCAGCGTCTCCTCTCTCTGAACCTCCCGCCACCCCCCCACCTGAGGCACCGCTGCCAGGTATTGAAGTGCCACCTACTATCAAACCTAAACGCAAGTTCAAGGAAAAGAAGCAAATCATCGATGAAGTTACGGAATTTCCAGAAGCTGCCGGCCGGGGTCGAAATACGTTCGGAGCGCCTGTCGCTCAGGATGTTAGCGAAATCATCACCGAACAACAATTTTTGCCCCGGTCGTCCACAGTCATGAAGCTCCGAGAGATACGTGATGATCCTCTCTCCCACTTCCTTCCGGTCAAGCACACACCCAGCGGTTCATTTTTTTATGCGGCACCTCCTGGTCTAGCTCCAGAGCTTGCTAATCTGTTTTTGCGTCCGCTACGTCAGGCCAGTGGCCACAAGCGTCATGGGACGGCAACCAACAGAAGTCCAAATAAGCGAGCTCGGTTGGAGGATCAGGTCGAAGGAGATGACAATGAGGTAGAACAGGCTCGCCGGGCGGGTAGTCTGAACCCAAGCATTGCTCTTGGGAGCGATGTTATAGATGGGAATATTGTTCTGGATGATCATTTCGAGGGTAGCAACCAATTCGTGGGGGACTTTGAGCTAGAGCCTAAGGATTTGGATGCAGGTCCCATCCAGTTGGATCTTGACCGTGCTCCATCCGCTGCGCCATCAGAACTGACCCAGCTCTCTACACCTGGTCCTGAAGACACTTTCCCGGATGAAAACGAAGAAACATACGCCAGTGTTGATTGTCCCATTGCCATTTTTGATCCGAGGCCCTCCGCCACTCAAACACAAACACAGAATGACACAGATGAGGCCATTGACGAGGGGAAAGGCTACAGCAGAAACACTGTCAAAGCGCTTAATCTTGTCCGCAAAGAGCTAGAGATTGAAGCTGGCGCTCCCGAGAAAACATTGAGTTTCCGACAGATGGGGGATAAGGTATGAGGATGTTTTGATCGCTGAGCCAGCTCCATCTAATAACTTCGCACCAGGCTACGAGGAGAGCTGCAAGCGCATTTTTCTTTGAGCTACTCGTTCTCGGAACTCGTGACTGTGTGCAACTCACGCAGTCCGGTCCATTCGACAATATTGAAGTGCGAGCGAAACCCAAGCTCTGGACACAACGAAGTCAAAGCTCACTGGAGTCCCAAGATATATCTCCATGATTTACATTCTATGATTTCAAATTTGGATATCCTAAACGTTCTCATTCTTCATCTAGACCATTTTCCCTTGTTGATTATGAGCTATTTATCGGACCACTGTCACACACAGTTGCTAATTCTTGACTTTGTAGCTTTGTAAGTAGTTGTACATCTAGGTAGCACAACCAGCTAGTTATTTCGGAATCGGCACCGGAGTATTTACCTTCCCATCGACATCAAGAGCTTCTACGAAGCGACTGACCATACTATAAAATCCTGTTGTCGCAGTAGCCTCAACCATTTGCTGGTCATTGAGGAATTGTCTTAAATCTTGGAAGACTTCGATCGGGACGTCAACACTCTTGGTGATATGGTCGCAGAAGTTCAACGCAGCGGTGAGCGACGGTCCTAGGGTTTTTTCGGCGGAAGAGCTTGCAAATGATGGAGTAAAGCGAATCGCGGTAAGTTGATCAGTCGTCAGCCCTTCAGCACGGCCAACCGATTCGTGTTGAAGCCTATGACAACTATGAATTTAGTTATTCCGACGATATCTCAAGAGCTAGCCCACCACTCGTAAGCTGCATTATTCAGAGTGGCTATGCGCAAGATCTGCAGAGATATGAACCTCTATCTTCACGAATTCCAAGGGGAAAGAGCTTACAAATAACTCGCGCATAGTGCCAGGCAGGGAGTTTTGGTCACGGATAACACCTGCAATGTCATTCCACGACTGCGCAACCAAGGGGGCATTCAGACTATGCCGAATGATTAGTTTGTTGACTGTGGTCAAAGCAAATTTGGACTTACAGAACCCCGTCAAGGGCAAGAAGTGTCCCGTTTGTACGCCTTTGCCGGATTTCGTCCGCGATCTACTCAAGACACTTGTATTAATACCAGGAATGTGTCGGTATGCCGCGTAGGACCAACCTCATTGGTACCAGGTGGAGGAAATACGTATGGAACTCGTGCAGGAAGGTCATCGTCCCGACGTCCAAGTGGAGCTGCAATTGAACAGGCGAACAAACCGAGGATGAGGAGAATGAACTGCATAGTGAGGGAGAGAGCACCCGAAGTTTTCCGGAGTGAAAGGGGGACCTCTTTATACGACTCGCGTGAGTAGAAACACGACAGCTCTGAGATATATTATGAATAGAAATAGATATGCGAAGCTCGAAGGGACAGTCTGTGTGATCGACCTGACCCTTGAAATGTCATCTGATTTGCCCAATATAGGCTACCATTGAATGGTGCTGGGAATGCTTCATCGACCCTCATTAAGAAATAGTTGGGCGCCTTATCATGATAATGAAGTCAAGAAGTGACCTCCACCACGATGTTATTTGCTAGAGCCCTCCTCAATTTATCCTTAGGGATGTTACTTGCTAGGGCAGCCATTGTCCTCGAACGACAGGCTGTCTCGACCCATCCCATCTCTACGGTTCCAGGGACCCCTAGCACCACGCAGGATGACCCATCCCCAACCAGAACAGTAACAAGAACGGTGGTCACGACGAGTACTATCTCACCCTTCCCACCAAACACCCCCGTCGCTTCTACTTTCACTGTTACCTACATCCGTTCGGGCCAGACCTCCCTCTCGATCGCGACTGTAACGTTGGTGCCCGTACCTACGTCTACCTTGCGCGGTGTCTTCACACCCTTCATACCGGCTCCAACCCCATCAGCAGAGGATTCTGATAGCTCCAGAAACAAGGGAGCTATTGCAGGGGGTGTGCTTGGTGCGTTGGCGGTCATCATCGCTGCCTTCGCCGCCTTTATTTGGTTCAAGAGACGTTCTCCAAACCACTGGCGTAATCGTACAACCGGTCGCTGGCGGACCCTTGACAACAAGGATGCCGACAGCGCAGGTGCTTCGCCCGTCTACACCGGCGCCCCAGTTCACAAGGTCCTTGGTGACGTTAAGCAATCCGATCCCAATCCGTTGCCGCCACTCTACATCAGAGACCGTCAACCTGCAGCTGATCCATTTGCGGACATTTCCAGTCCCCCCACCTCACCCGGCCTTCATGTGAGCTCGGGATCGACTTCTGGTGCCGCACATCAGAGATATGATAGCTCTGGTCGGTTTGACATCGAACTCCAGCCGCGTCAATAGCTTTCTGAGAGTTTCTTTGATGTCATGATAATGTTGTAAACAGGAGTGCATAGAATTTGATCAGGCAAGCCGCAGAAGCATCTGTCATGGTTCCTTGTTCGCACTTACCTCAAATGTACATTGTATCTTTTGTTTTATGCAATCTTGCCAATTGTTTGAACAATGCCCTGTTAGTTTGTATTGATGTATGTCGAACAAATACCAACTACGGAATTAAAACAAATAGAGCGTATATGGTATCTATAACGGGTTCAATATCAATTGGATTTCAGCTTTGGCCCCTGCGACCCTAAAGTTTTGCGGCGCTGGGCAATCATGTATGCATACATGATATAGAGACCTATGCACAGGAATGAGTGACATGTAGATAATTTATGATGAATTCGCACCAGGCCACCAAATCATAAATAGTGCTGCACGAATGTAATCCGTAGGCTTCCACATGCCCTGAGCCCAAGATTTCCACCCCGGAATAGGAGAGGAGGAAGGAAGGCTGGCGTAAATGAGAGAGGCTTCAGAAGAAGCACCCAAGGGATAAAGGACATAAAAGGCTGTGTAACGCATCCAGAGGAGTGGGTAGGGATTAGATCCCAAAAGGTTGAATGCGTAAAAGCTGTAACGAATGACCTCAACGGCTGACCAGGCGAAGACCATTGTCGCGTAAAGTGGGTGTGATCTGGTCTAGAATTGTTATAAGGATGAGGAGCGTTCACCAGATGGGGGGCTTTACCTCGACAAATTGCTCAGTTATACCCCAGACGAGGAACAGGCGGCTAGCGACCTGAGTTGCGGTGGTAGGCAATGGACTCCTTACCCATCCGAAGATGACATGAGCAATTTCAAGGATGGCGAAGCTCTGGACGAGTGCTGTCTGTGTTCCCACACGAAGGTACGCCGTCCGGGCACGATGGTACAAAGGATGTAGCGCGGGAGGCAGGGACAGATTGAAAAATGAAGGCGACGACAGCCAGCGGGAAAGAAAGCCAGGGATGGGGCTGAGGTTATATGAGTCCGATTTTTGGTCAAGGTTGAGAAAGTGGGTGAGAAGGGAAATAAGGATATAAGCCCAGCCAGCCGTTGAAAGGATATTGTATGTTACCAAGTAGACCTTGACAAGAAAAGGTAACTCTGTATAAAATTTGAGTAGGAAATGCGGGTGAGTAGAGTGTCTGTAATACCTCTCGGCCGTTTTGATTTTGAGGACATGGTGAAGACCGTGAAGCACTCACTACAGTGACTACACGTCGCACGACGGGGGTCGCGTCACGACAGCCAGCAAGTCTTGTGACTATGTGCTTATGTAATTTGATGTGTCAAGGGTCGGAGGTTGGTCGAGACACCGGAACAACCAGAGTCCCTGCTTGCTCGGCTGGATCACTCTGTCGCTGGACAGGTTCTTGCTTGTTTCTCTCGAGGGAAGGTCACCGAGAGATGCTTGTACTCTGCCACCTACATTCAGAAATGCGTGTTGAGACTATACATTTAAGCGTGCTTGGACCGAAAGCGTCGCAAAACGGCGCATCGTCGAGTGAACGACATATCTGAGGGTCACCCGCTTCAAGTGTTGTACACTTAAGCAGATCAGAGATGACAAAGATGGTTACATAACAACTAGAACAGCGTTTTCGCCCTCGTCCTCCCCCCATCATCATCCCCAGCTTTGCAACCATGTCTACTTGTACACTACACAATATCACCTACAGATCAAGAACTACAGCCCATCCTCTTGCCTATACAAGTCGAAATTCAAACATGAAATGTCTATGCCCTTGGTTTTCTCTGCCCTCAATCTTTCTTCTCCACTGCCGACGCTTCCTCGCCTTCCTTCGCTGATTCTGCGGCCCCTTCAAGCTTCTTTTCCTCCTCTGCCACAGGGGCAGGGGCTACAACATTACCTCCAGCGCCATTCACACCGGACGCAGAGTTTACCGACGGAAGAGCCGGAGGAGGAATCATCGGGTGCTGAGTACTGAGCGCAGCTCGCAGAGCCGCATTTTCGATCCGGAGCTGATCAACAAGTGCGCGGCATTCTTCCCACCGCCGATTGGCTTCATCCGCGGATGCCAATGCTGCATCCAGTAACTGGGAACGGGATTCAAGTGCTTTGACATGTCTGTCAATATGATCAACAATCCATTTGAGTCCTTTGTGTTGATCAACTTACTGATCTCTACGTTCCCGAAATGCCCGTTGCGCCTTCCGGTTCTGTTCAGCTCGCTTACTGTTACTGAGAGCTCGACCAGTTGATGCGGTCTGGGAGGAAGGTTGTTGAGATTGAGGTTGTTGGGTCATATTCGGGTGTGCAGGGATAGCGCCGGGAGGTAATCCGCCGGGGGTATAATCTGCAGGAGTAGCGTACGGATAGCCGGGTGGTAACGGTCCTTGTAGAGAATGCATAAGAGCATGCGGGGGAGGCAATACATGCTGCATCGGTTGCTGAGGGGGTGGGGGAGGAGGTTGGACCTGAACCTGGTCAGCAGCAGCTGGAGGTGTCTTGCGCTTGCGAGTGGACCGTGTGGGGGGCGTTATGGGAGGGGGATCGTCTCGCAAACGCATTGTCTGTTGGACTGGAGGCTGCTGTTGTTGTGGTTGTTGTTGTGGTTGTTGTTGGGCCTGCTGCGTGTTGTCATTTTGCTGCTGTTGCTGCTGCTGTTGCTGCTGCTGCTGCTGCTGCTGCTGCTGCTGCTGGGCCTGGATCTGGCCAAGATTTGAGGAAGGGGCTTGAAAGGATAGCATTGAATGCCTTAGTGTATGGAAGATTACCGAGTATTAGTAAGAGGCTGAGTAAGGCTGAGTAAGGAGAGAGTCAACCACTTGCGTGACTGTAAGTGTGACAATGTTATACGAGTCACATGACACGTACATTCACGTGGACAGATGGGCATGCGGGCCCCGGGGGGCATTGAGGCCATCATTCGTCCTGGCGCTCAGCCTTCTCTCTATCCTCCTCTACCCCGCCGCATATGCCTCCTTCTTCCTCTCGCTTTTCCCTCCGTAAACGTCTCTTCTCCAATTCTCCAAAGCAATCCAAGCCAAACTCTCATCCACAGGATGGCTCCGACGCAACGCGTGGTAACTTGCTTTCCGATCTATAGCAGTCGTCTTCACCTCATCTTTCCCTAGATACCCTGATAAATACCGCTCAGGACTCCTCTGATATCCCAGGACAGGAACCTTGGAACAATTCTGGCCCGAGTCTTGCATCCAGTCGCACCACTTTTCCTTCAAAGAGCCATCGCATACCTTTCTATCGTCGCAAAAACAAGTCGGCTGCTTCGCAAGGCTTGTTCCCTCATTGAATGCCGTTTTCCTTCCTTGGATTAATTCATACTATAGGCTCATCACCCGCAAAGCCCTCCTTTTTTACTCGTGTTGTCAATAAAGTCGTTCCGTGTGTGACGCCTGCTGATAACCCGTCGCCTATCGACCAGCCGAGGGACATTCAGAATGGAGAAATGGATATCATTGAGACTAAAGCCGTTCATCCTAGTCCTCAGACGGATGAACCGGTGGCTGTTGCTTCCGAACCACAGGAACTTAACCAAGCGCCCGTCGATGATCCAATGTCCCCGATTCCCATTGTTCCCCCTGTTGCTCAGCTCTTACCCTATGAGGAGACCAATGAAGTTACATCAGGCGCTGTGCAACCGCCCGGATCTACTGGCGAACCCATCGCGCGTATTCCCACCAATGAGTCGTCCGATTATCCTGACAGTATCACTGACGAAGAGGTGGCAATGCTGGATGAACAAGAAGAGGAAGAAAGGCTGATGCGGAATGGTGGAAACGGGATACCGATGGGACCAGTGCGTTCACTGTATTCCTTCTCTCATATAATGTGCCTAATAATTGCTGTAGGATGGCCTTCCGAAACCCCTCCTACCTCCAGTTGCGCCACAGCATGTTGGTCGAAAATGCCTGGTCCTGGATCTCGATGAGACGTTGGTTCATAGTAGTTTCAAGGTACAACACTTGTTTCCTCCTCTGAAATTGGACTTGATTGCTTGCTTAGGCTGTACAACAAGCCGATTTCGTTGTCCCCGTCGAAATAGAATATCACTGGCATCACTTTCACGTCCTCAAGCGACCTGGTGTTGATGAGTTTCTGAGACGCATGGGGGAGTTATATGAAGTCGTAATCTTCACTGCCAGTTTGAGCAAAGTACGTTCATCTAGGTCTATATCAAATTCCTTTCTCATGCTGTCTCAACTAGTACGCCGATCCAGTCTTGGACAAGCTTGATATTCACCATGTTGTAGCCCACCGGCTTTTTCGGGAAAGTTGCTTCAGTCATAAAGGCAATTATGTCAAGGTACGTTCACCCCTCCGGCTATGTTTGACCTGTATCTCATGTGGGTAGGATTTATCTCAATTGGGGAGACCCATCTCAGATACCATAATTTTGGACAACTCGCCTGCATCATACATTTTCCATCCACATAATGCAGTACCTGTGTCTTCTTGGTTCAACGACCCACACGACGCAGAACTAACAGACCTGATACCGTTTCTCGCTGACCTTACATCTGTTCCAGACGTTCGAGGTATTCTGGATGGAGCTAGATGATGATATCACTACCTGCCTCGACAACGCACAATGCACGTTGAATCCGCGATGCGGGATCAATATCCTGACACCCACATGGCTCAAGTGCTTCGCGAATGCTTGCGAGTCTGGTGCATCCATTATATTTACCCATCACTCCTCCCTCTTCGATCGCACCTTCCCCGACCCCGCGGGTGCTAGATACCCACCTGTCTCGATACCAGCTAGTGTTGCGGACGCAACTAATCCCTGGGGCGACATAGGAAACCTCTGTTCATACTATGCATGTTGCAAACAAACACACTCCTTTTCTTTCCTTACTACTGATTTGTATGTATAATAGTAAGCTTATTGTGATCTATCAAGGATCTGTTGTCACCTTTTCATTGTCCGTGGTTATTTTGCGTCGGTCGTGCTCTAGTTTACGCGAGGTCGTTATACACACACAATACAATATTTCTCAAAGCTGACGTCACGCGACGTGAAATGATGTGACATTGTGACGGGTTGTGTTATAGCTCTGCTTGAGGAAATGAATCTTGTACTGTTGCAATGTCTCTACAGCCTTGGATTGAAGACTACGTGATTGGGGTTGCAGAGGATTTCGGTGCAGATTACTTCAATGCCTCTCCACATTCAAAATGGAAAACTGTCCAAATTACTGAGGTGCTCGTCGCTGATATATCATGACGCTCGTCGACCCCAGACTCACGCGTCGTCATCTACATCAAGTTTCTCCACCGTGGAACTGAAGGTCGGGCCACAAACATATGGGCTCGAGTGTCCGATTCAAGGACACAAATGATTGTCAAATTCACGCCGGATGCTGCCACGGCTTATCTGAAGTGCGTATCGAGGTCTGTTTGGGATTGTGACTTACGGTGGATTATTTGGTGCAGTGCATCGCAAAATAAGAGATTAACGCAACATCAAACTGCCATCATCCGTATCAAGGATTTCAAGCTATTCTTTGGGCGTGTTGCAATCCGCGAGGCCATAATAACGAAGAAATTCACTCTGGCCTTGGAATGCGCAAACGCTAAGCCACACGGAAGTTTTGACGAGAAGAGAATAGGCAATCCAACGGACATCACTAACCACCTTGATCTTCGGAAGTGGATTGATGGACTCGAGCAGGGAGGCGGCGGGTGAGAGTTGTTCTCCTATGCTTCGTTCAGACTGTCTTTACTCTACATTCCCTAGGAACATCTTGAAAGAGAGACGCATCGAACGCGAAAAAGGGCAACCAACAATCGACGACAATAATGCCTCAATACCCATATGTGGGCAACAGAAGCTAGACAAAGTCGTCCAGAAATCAGTACCCAAGCGAGACTCTAGAGCCAAACCTACCGAATCAGCTCCCATGAATCCACTGAAACCTCATCGGCAGAACTGGAAACCGGTAGCTCGCCCACCCTTATATTGCGCATGTTTTTTGCTCATTCCAGCCATGCAGAAAATGCCTTCAACTTATGAAATACCGCCAGAAGTGTTAAGCGCCCTGGGAGCTCTGCCGGGTGAGTACACATACTTATTACATCTAATACACACTATCTTAAAGTTATCACTTTCATAGTCGAGGGTGAAGAAGCCGAGCATGATGATAAAGACGGTGTTCAAAGTTCTCGCAAACGACGTCGTACGGAACCTCGTACGTAATAGAACGACTGCCTTGAACAAACACTGACCAGAAAAAGGTCAAGAACTTAATCGGATGGATGCTGAAGTTGGAGAAGTTGATGAGAGATCATCACAACCATTGTCAGATTGGTCCCCAAGTGATGAGGACATTCAACCTCCAATTCTGGGACAAAACCAGCCCTTACCACCCATACCGATGTTGGACGAGGAAAAACTTCCACCCCATCTATCCCAGCATCCGCCACTTCCGAGTTCCCACAAAGCCATACAATCCTCTCCGACAATACCAATGTTGCCGCATACCAGAGTGGAAGCCCCGTCATCGCTTCCCATTCCAGTACCCGGCGCGCGAGTTGCACAGGATCCACGAAGTCGTATGAATAGACGAGTACCTCCTCCTCAGCAACCCCGAGAAATAACGCAGTCTTCTGGACCGGAACAAATATTGGTACCAGCATCGGATACTTCGATGTCACAATCACAGTCACAGTCGCAGTCGCAGTCGCAACGATATCATGGTGGGCCTGCACAAATTAAAAACCCAGGTGTTCATCCAATGCAAGTTGAAGAAGAAGGCACCAGGTTGCCAGAAGAAGTAACCAAGCGAGATTCAATTGCCCAGGTAGCACGAAAGCGATCGTGGAGGGGTATCTTGAAGGTGAACACGTACAATAAGTCCAGTGGCCAGGACGACAAGAGAATCAGTGAAGATGATAGTGAGGCCAACGGGCGTTTATTTGGCGAAGCGCGAAAAGTAGACAGGGCGTATGACCTACTGGATAAGGAAAAGCTTCGGAAGGAGGGAGAGAAGCTTCCACCGAGTAAAATGGGGGATAAGAATAGCGGTCGCACTAGCCCATATGGCCGAAGTCCCGATCCAAAGTCGAATACTGCGTCTCGAATGGAGACTCCGGGTGAGCATGACCCGGGGGCATGGAGCAGACCGAGCTTTATGAAAGGTAAATTACCCAGGGAATCAAGGGCCAGTGGGAAGCTGGGGGGACTTGAGGTGCACCTGAAGGGACTATTGAAAGGCGGGAGTGAGGGTGTGGCGTGGTTGAGCTGGAAGGAGTTGGAGAGGATACTGGTGGAGACGTAAATTGCCTCGTGTAGATGAAAGAAGGCAGGGCTGATAATCATTATGTTGGATGTGACCAAGTGTTTGAATGTCGGGTGACTGTGACTGATCGGGTGATTGCGATCGTGGGAAAACTGAATGTGGTCTTTGTGGTGACCTTTTCTCTCCAATCCTCCTCTGGCTTTCTCCTCCATCTGCCGCATCCACGCCATCTGCAACCCTGTCGTCTGTCCGTCCTTCTGCTCCCTGGCGTCTGTTACTCGCCCCAATATTCTCCTGGACGGACTCTCTCGTCTTCATTATGTCCATCTCGTTCGCTGGCCTTGGCATCGTCTCCCTGCAAAATCCTTTCACAGAGCTTGCAAGTCTGGTCGTCGGCAAAGGCGACATCAGGTCCATGCTTTGTCTGCTCGTATTTTGCATAGTCTCGCTTGTCCTCGGTTAGCATTTCTCCACCCTTTTCTTTTTTTTCATTGCTATTGATACACACTCCTTCTACTCTGATCTACTGTCCTACCCGGCAGCTTATCTCACTAATCCATCGGAGAACTCGTTTCGCGCTTACCTCACAGAACAGTCGTTTCGCCAACATCTCAGCAGACTCGATGACACCTGTGAAGATAACACAAACAGGCTTCGTGACAGTGCCTCCCGGTCGACTCCACTCAATAGCTCTACTATTACTAACAGTCACGTCCTACCATTCGACGGATCTTCCCCGTTTCATTTCGCTAATCGTGCATCTGTCTCACTGCGGACCCCCAAGCATGTCTTTCATAGTTTTGGCATCTTCACCGTCGCAGCTATGATTCCCCTTCCAAAATCGTCGATGCGTGACGACCGCGATGGTATAATGATTTCGGATTCTTGGTACATCGGGGCATTTGGGAAATGGTGGCGAGGCGGTGTCTTAGAGACTTGGTATCAGGATGTCATCTCGAGGTCAAAGGACGAAGAGAGTTGGAGCTCGGGAATACTCAGTATGAAGAGTCTTGATATGCTACAAGACTTCACTGGTATGATACCGCAGCGCCTTGTGTGGAACGTAATTGACCTATTTGATCAGGCCCCGTTACTAAAGCGTTTGTAAATGGATCACCACCCAAGCTACGCAACCGCGAACGCACGTCGTACAAAAGCGTTGTTGCTGCGCCACGCAGTACGACGCCACCCCCATTACCCAAATCTGCTTTACTTCCTCTTCATGCGACCCGTATTCTTCCAACAGCTTCCGAACGTCAGCTAGTCTTGAGCTCTCACCCTCCTCCCACTCAATCGCAACCTCTCCAGTCATCCGACTCGAATGTAGTTGGGGTTTCATTGCCATCTCGATCACCGTCGATGTTGTTTGATCAATCACCTCGCATCACCCATGTACTTGAACAAATCAGTGCATCAAAGTCATCGCTCGTTGATCTTCGCGTTCAACTTCAAGATTGTCAGACATCGGCCTCTCAGACTCATGCTCTACTCCAAGAAGAAGTAAATTCTTTTAGAGAACGCAAACGTATCGAAGACACAAGCAAGCTCGAAATAAAATCGCGTACCAAGACTCTGGAAGATTCTAGACGTTCCGCTGAAGCTCTCAAACGAGAGGTTGACAAGAAGCTTAAGACGGCACAATCAGCCCGTGCACATGCAACGCAAAGGGTAGAATCTCTCAATGAAGGGATGGCTGGATTACAGGAACGTACTCACGCTGACGAAGAAATACTGCGACACAGCGTGGGTGAGGTTCCCCCAGCAGAACAAGAACTCGTCGAGGAACTCGAGCGCAAGAAACAGGAGATTAAAGATACCGAGGACATTGTTGCTTCCCTCAATCAACGAGCCCGAGAATTGGAGGATCAACTGAATGTGGAACGAGACAAGCTTAGGAGCAAGAAGACTTCTATCGAGAATCGGAAGGCGAGGCAATCACAAACTGCAATCCAGGATCCATCGTGGACCGCAATTGCTCAAAACACTCTTACCGAGTCCGCCGGTGGTTCATTGGGGGATCAACCCAATTCTGTTCCCAGTTTTTCTCCTTATCGGCCTCATCTGCCACTCGGTACCATTTCAACTCTCAGTTCCATTCCCCTGTCGGCAGAAGACTCGGTGCAGCCACCTTGCGAGAACTTCTCAAGCTCACACCAACTATCGTACAGTCTCTCTGGCTTCGCAGATGAGGTGTCAAGGACACTCGGCTTGCCGGTCTCGTCACCCACGAGTCAGTCCCTCATACCCTCAGGCTTAATCACCTCTCTCGACAGCGTCGACACGGTATCCACTTCCAAGGTCTTACGGTCCGATACTAGTTCAAATGAATGGTGTGACATGGGCCAAACCTACGCGATGCAAAGCAGCGAGGAATACAACACACCAAGGTCTTATGATCCGTTTTCGGCACCGTCATTTGCCCACACAGACGCGTCATTCCCTCCCAGACGAAACTCTTTCGACGATTACCTTGTTCCACATGACGTTGCACATGCTTCCCAGTCGATGGAGTCGGCGGATGACTTCACGAGTAGTCAGTGGCCTGTGTCGATGCAAACAGATGATGACATGCTGCACATTGGCTCTGAGCTTGCCACCAGTAGCTCGAAGACGAGCATGCGAAGATGGTTTCCAACCCTGCCAAAGGACAAGTCCAAGAAGGGTCTCAACCCTGATGCCAAGGAATTCAGCTTGTCCAAGGTACCTGTTGTTCCGACACACCATTCCCTCCCTTCCTTTGACAACCTCAACCCGACCGGTATTGGTTCCTCGATCATATCTTCAACATCCACGAGCGAATCACTATTCTTGCGCGCATTCGCACCTTCTCCCGCAGAACGTGAGGCATTGCAACGTGCCTTAGGCGGTGCTAACACGAGTTTTGAGCGCCTCCCGAGTTTAAGTAACGTTGGAAGCATCCCATCATCACCATCCCACATCCATGCATTGCCCATCGCCCCAAACTCGCATGCCAGTAAATTGTTACCTTCCTGGCTGCCGGGCTTCCAACGCGGTCGTAAAACCCAATTCAGCCCGTGGGGTGACGAAGAAATGCCGAAGGATACCGGCGGGACCTCCCCTGGGAGGAGCTCTAAATCGTGGGAGGCCTAACCTCAGTCGTTTCTCGTTTTGTGACATTGGGTCACAACCAAGCTTTTTTTTTCGAGAGCAAGTGAATTGTAGAACAAGATCTCCCTGTTAAGATCTGTTTTTAAAGTACCGCAGTGTAGTGCTTGTTCATACGCTCACAAGCTTGTACATCAGTGCATTTGCAAATCAAAACAATGATCACATAAACCAATGACCACTATTTCCACTAGAGTAAACTGAATTTTTATTGCGTATCAGTCATCAACTATCATAACCAGGTCGTGAATAATGTACGTCGGGGGAAATTTTTGAAGGGAGAAAAACAGTGGAAAGACGTTGTGTACTTAACAATAGCAGAAATAGCCAAGTTTATCCGCTCTAGCCAAACCATAAACCCGAAACGAAGAAAAAGAACAAGAGACGCTGTAAGCAGGATGCCCGGCGCACCCAGCTGCGTCAGCAGACGTCGAAATACTGCAGATACAGCCTTCGCAGCTAACAACGATAAAGTAAAAGAGTGACTGTATAGTGGAATGTCCATTACAAGTGAACAGGATGCTGTTCGGTTGACTAGGCGCCGGGAAGGTAGAAGGGAAAGCTTGCGGGGGTATACGAAAGGTGGATGCGCGTATAGACCAAAGAAGGAGCACGGACGGTTGAGAGGAAACGCGGTCGAAGGCAGAAGCCATAGTTTCGCGGGTGCTGAGGAATCTGCAGAGAACGAAATAAGGGTATTGATGCCAAAAATAGCTCCCCCGAGGAGAAGGGCTTATGTCACATGACACAGGCTACAAGACACCATCCACTACCGTGCGCCGTCTAATACCCCCCGTACATCATCAACAGAACTCAGATCCGCCAAAAATGGGACAAGGTCTGTGAGCTCGGTGTCATGAGGATCATTGAACCAAGACGAGACGGGGACAGCATTATTGGGATGGAAGATGTACGAAGCTGGCGAGTTGTCCAAGATTATGGTATCAGTTATGGGACGGCCAAGTTGTGAAAGATCCTAACGACAGAAGATATAAATAAATCATTGGTCTAGGAGGGATTGTAGCCAACCTTCACGTAATTTCCTCGGTGATTATAACAGCTCTCTCTGAAGAGGCGATGAGCAACGACTTTGTGGATATCTAGCTTGTCCAGTACGGGGTCGGCGTACTATAAAAACGAATAAGATCATGTGTCGCAGTCAAAAAGAAACACGCACTTTGCTAAGGCTGGCAGTGAAAACCACGATTTCATAAATCTCACCCATCTTTTTTAGGAAGCTGTCAACGCCCGGGCGTTTAATGACATAGACATTGTGCCAGTGGTATTCGATCTCCACAGGAACGACATAATCAGCTTGTTGTATTGACTGGAGGATGTGGATGAGAAAATGGTTGCACAGAAAAAATTATGCAAACCTTGAAACTGCTGTGAACGAGGGTCTCGTCCAGATCAAGAATAAGACATTTTCTGCCCATGTGCTGTGGTGCGATGGGTGGTAATAGTGGCCTAGGAATACCATCCTACGAAGAATGAAACAACAACTAGGGGGATACATTGGCGCACTCACTGGTCCTATCGGAATCCCTGCGCCACCATTGAGGAGGATTAGTTCGTCAGGATCATCGTCCGGAAGGTCATCCATGTCATCATCAGTAAAGTCTGATTCGTCGCCGTCGGTGCTGGCATTACTGGGCACGGTCGAAGACCGAGACTGCTTCTCGTGCAAAGTACCTACTGACCCAGGAGGGACAACAGCACCAGAAGTAACGCCTTCTGTTTCTGCAACAGGTAGCGTCTTTGTTGGGGTAGGAGGGACAATGACATCAGGATCCTCTGAGGCCTGTTCAGCGGCGCGAGGGAGGGGTTGTTGAGCGAGTCCGGTTTCATCTAGCACAGACTCCTGGGCATCCCGTGTGGGCAGCTCCTGCTGCACAGACTGTGGAGCAGGTTCTGAGGCAGGTTCGTTAACTTTTTCCGACTGCACCTTCGTCGGAGTTTCCTTGGAAGCGGGAGCGTCAACTTCGATGGGATGTGATTTAGAAGATGAAAGGCAGGGGACAAGGAGGTGGACCAGCTTAGAGAGGAAAGAAGGCCTGGGAGGTTTTACAGGAGACGACGGCCGTGGTTTACCGTTACCATTAACGGGAGGACGAGGAGGATCCGGTTCTGACGAGGAACCATTGGCCCCAGGAGGAGAGTGAGCGGTGACCTTGTGGGTCAGAGTAGGAGTAGTTGAACCATCCTCCGTCTTATCAGCATCAGCAGAAGTGTGAGCATCCTTGGAGGCTACACGTGGCTGAGAGTCTGAAGTAGGGGAGGAAGACGGGTTTGACTCCGGATGTGAAGAGGAAGGGAAATGGTCGGGAGGAAGAGGGACCTGCCCTTTGTCAGGACCTTGAGTATCGGGAGAAAGACGAGAATTCACGTCGCCATTGTCGAGTTGCCCGTGCGCAGAACCATTCGAGCGAGAGGACTCGCCGGCAGAAATTTTGGCCGGATTATTAGGAGGGTCTTTGTGTGAAGAAGCGGGTGGCGCAGCCATGAGGGAAAAGTGGCGGACGATGAGCTCGACGAGAAAGCGTGGTGCTCGACGAGGGCAACGATGAGCAACGTCGAGAATAAAGTCTCCTCGCGTTACATGCAGCCAATCACAACAACATAGTCACACAAGTTCACACGCGTTGCACGTGATCAGTCGCGTCCCAGAACGCGGTTGTTCTCCTCTACCCCTGGATCCACCATGTTTCCAAAAGGCCCCCGTTTCGAGCCCTTCAAAGGTCAGTAACCTCTTTCTTACAACAACAAATTACTTACCTGCTTCTTAGTTTCCGATGTTCCTGCCCCGAATGCTTATAACCCCACCCAAGGTATTATTCCAGGCGGCTCTTATCCAGAATTGGTTCTCAGATCCCAACAGAGTCACAGTTTGAAACATACAAACGCGGTGCATTTCTCGAAAAAGCCAATCGCTTTAATAAAGACAAGGATCTTGATATTCCAGGTAGATACACTTGTCACCCCACCCGCACCAGCTGATTTCGGGTAGGCCCAGGAACCTACAACACTGACCTTAGGAAATCGTCCTCAACAAGAGCTCTCGCGAAAACGCAACAAGGTCCGAATGAACGCTACAACGTGTTGCAGAGGAAATTAGAAGACCTGGAAAGAGTCCATCAGGACGGAAAGAAGGCGGTGTGTGTAAGTTGCAAAGCCAATAACTCTGTATTCAGATTTTCCCCCAGCACCAAGTCGAAGTCGAGAGACTCAAGTCAGAGCTTTCGCGTTGTCAAAAGACGATAAGCGAACAAACGGAGCGGATAGACAAACAAAAAAAACAAACAGATACCCTCGATTTCCGGATACAGGAGCTGAAGAGAAATGCCCAGGCAGACCAAGCTGAGATCAAGACGCTCAAGGCAAAGCACAAGCTGCTTGAAATCGAAAACACCCAGCTCACAGGGAAGCAGGGAGACATTGTCGAATCCAAGAAAGCAATGCGTGCACTGGAATCCAAACACAAGGACGAACTGAAGGAAAGGGATAGAAAAATAGCCGAATTGGAAAATTCCGTTTCTTTGGAGATCCAGACAAGAGAGGCGCTTGAAACCAGGATCCAAGAACTTAAAACCAAGGGCGACATTGATGCACAGGCCGCACGTTCCGGAGCAAAACAAGTTGAAACACAGTTTGCTAACGTCCAGCAACAACTCTCCGAAGCCCGCGACCAACTTGCCACCGTACAGGATTTATTTGCACAAGAGCGGGAAGATTTCCTCGCTCGTCTTGCACACCACAGCTCTCTTCTTTCCCAGGTAGCTGAGCAGTATGGTCAACTCTTTTCCACCACCGTCCCTTCCCGCGAACACCATAAGCTCAAACAACTTCATGCTGCAGCTGAGCTGAAGATCCTGCGCCTCGAACGTAAACTCGGCAATGCTGAGGACCAGGTTATGGAACTCGCACATTTGGTCCGCCAAGTCAACGATCGCAACGATCTCCTGAAAGACCAACTCGACGATTCCCTATATCAACTTTTGATCTATGAGAGAATATTGAGCTATACCCAACCAACAACCACAGCTTTTGCCTGCGACTCTCTACATATGCAGCTTGGAGATCTTATCCAAGTCGATCACACCCACCTCCGCGAATACCAGGCCACTGAACAACAGCTTCAAGAACTCCTAACCACATATCACACCCTCCATTCTCAACAGCTCCTCGCTGCGTACACCTGCGTGGACAAAGGACTCACCCAAACGTCCAAGCTCGCCAAACAACATTCCCAAGACCTAGCCAGCACCCTTGCCTCACATGAGGCCATCGCAGCTAGCCTCGAATCCGTTCAAAAAGACCGCTCGAAACTCTCCGACCAGCTTCGCGCCCTCACAGATGCACACACAGTACTCAAACAGGTCTGTACCTCCTACGAAGACCAAATTTCAACACTCAAAGAGCAACAACGACAATGCACGCTCATGCACGACGTCGCAGTGAAGAAGGAAAAGGATGCTGTTCAGCGCCTAGCGAACGCCGTTCAAAAGAGCAGGATGGCAGAGGATACACTCCGGACAGAAGTTGACAGGTGAGTGAATATCGGGCTGTGTATCTGTCACCAATGGCATAGCATTATGGCCTTTTATACGTACTATTCCCAATCGCCGTGATCTCATTGTCCCGTTGAATAGGTTGTTGTCCGAGCTTGCCGATGCGGAACGATATCAGGATGCTTATAACTCCCTGACCGAAGAGGTTGGGGCTCTCCTTGCGCGTAATCAACTCGCGGAAGAAGAGGCAGAACGCCTGAGTAAATTCAACGCCGAGATTCTGGGACATGGCAACCCAGCACAACGCATCGCCTATGTCGACCGCATCCGACGCGAGCTGGCTGAGGCTAAATATGTATGTTCCTTCTAATTAATGGTCGTCGCCGGACAACACTCAAGTGTCATGCCACAACAGAAATTTGCCATGTTGTCGAGGGAACAAGAAGCCGTTGTTGGACTCAACGCTGACCTTCAGCACGAACTAGACATGTACAAATCAGTCATGACCACAGACAAGCCTAGAACGCATATAACTCGTGTACAGCGTATGCCTTTATCCAACGTTACCCGCAGTCTTAATGTTGGTGTCAACACATTGCAACCGATGCCCCAAGCCAAGCTAGTTGAACCTAGTACCTCGAATTCGGACGCTATTCCCGATGATATGACAATGGACGAGATTATGTAGTGTAGTCATTCTTCGACAAATATACCCCAGCTGTGCATTTCTAAATGTTTCATTCCTATCGAACATGTATATACATTGTGCGACGCCTGAGTCCTGAAGTCCGAATATCAAGTGTCTAGAATGCCGCGGACCGTTACTGTTCACCATGATAATTGGGTAAGTCGTATGTCTGACTTCCAGGTCGACTACCTTTTGCAGGGTATACAGGAATAGCAAAGGCTTCGGCCTCGTAGGTCTGAGTCAACCTCTTGTAGAACATTCTCTTCTGGCGCTTCTTCCACCAGATCCTGGTTGGGCTAGTTAATACCTTGACCCATAGACATGTGAGATAGGAATGCTCACAATCCACCGATTAGCACAGCAATCAACACCACTAAACCGACAAGTCCGCCGATAAAGTTGAATTCATTTTTAGCCAGGAAATTCGTCAAGCCCATTGGGTCAGGGTCCTTGAAAACCTGCTTCCGATTCGGTAGCTCACTGCGGCTTGGTGGATTCCGAGGATCATAACAATACTGCTTGAAGCATTTCGAACAAATGTCGGACCGAGTTAACACGGGTGTCGATTTCAGACGTGCACGGTCAAACACTGCACATTGTAGACACGTGCCAAAATTAGGATCGGGAGTATTGGCATTCGGGGTAAAGCCTTCGATGGTGAGTTTCTGTACTGCATCAAGGAAGAGCTGGGTATGCTTGAGGGTGTACGTTAACTGGAACGTAGCCGTGCTATGCAAAATCCGATCAGCGTATCAACCTCCGTTATGCAAGGCTGGACATACTTGGTGATTGGATCATCACCGTTGATGGGTGGTGCGTTGGGAAGATAGATCACCATGAGGTAGTCGGTTGGGGCCGTTGGGTCACATCCAAAGAATGTTGCTCGCCCATTTACGCCCGTCGAAATAAAATCCTCTGGAGTTGTAGGTATAGGAGGGAATTGTTGATGAGATGGCTGAAGGAGTGTCGAGAGTCTTTGTTTCGTGGTAATAAGGCTCGAACCGCTTGGGTTAAAATTAGCACTACTAACGTCGCAGGAGTCAATAAATAAATGAGATAAACGCACTTGGGGAAGTTATTAGGGTCGTCTGCGCTGCCTTCCAGGGTGACAATGACATCTAGATCCCGCGCTCTCACAAACAATGGATCATATGGAACGTTCGCGGAATTCGACGCGCCATCTATCAACTCTAACCAATTCACATTTGCATCCTGAAATGTACTGTTCTTGATGCCAGTGAAGGGATTTGGCCAGTTGGCAACATCGTCGGCCCTTGTCTTGACTTCCTGTAACTGCTGCTTGAGCGTATACAGCAATCCAGCAGCATCATTCGATGACATGCCGGTTATTGTGTTTTGTGCAAAGTCGAGAATTTGCTATTTATGACTAGATCAGCAAGGCCGTGGCGGAATGATGAGCATTATGTGCTGACGTTGAACAGGCTTGCACTGGATCCCATGATGAATCCAGCTTGATCAAATCCAGTGACACAAGCCGACCCATTGTCAGCTTTCCCGTTTTTGAGATGTGTCCCTGCATAGGTCAAGTTCATCCCTGCAGATAGGCTAGGGTCGTAGGATGCTATTTCGATTGGTGTGATCTAACAAGGCCGGAAAAGTTATTCAGAATCTAATCAGGTGAAGAGTGGAGGGAGTTGCGAGGGCACCTCGTAGACCGTAGATTCTAAATCTAGAGCCGTAGTCAAGTTAGATCCAACCGGGCGTGAGTCAGATACCACGATTGGGAAAGGTGTCGTGTATTGTTGGAATGCAGGTATTTCGGGTATATTTGACCATAGCTGCCCAGCCCCGTGCGCCGAATCATTCGTGAAAAAGTTCGCTCTGGACGTTTGGTTAAGGAAATGATACGAGATCATTCTTGCCCACGGATCTGTCAAACTGGTGTCGCTACATGGCTGTTAGCGCCTGTGCTGCGCGCACGCTCATCAGGAGTGTTGCTTGGAAACACTTACATTCCTTTGTACGCTTTGGCCCTAACACTCCAGAGAACACTTCCGTAGAACGCTTGGTTTTTATCAGAGAAAAGATCGGACCCGTCCGGTGTGGCGAAGGGCAAGTCAAGCTTCCAACCACTTAAATCATTTCCGTTACCCAGGACTAGGTCATGAAGTGTAGGGAAATCATTGAAGTATAAAGACCCAGTGATCCAGGAGCCACCTAGACCGAATTCAATTTATGTCACGGCCATAATGAATGACTCGAATGCCACATACCTGACAACCCAGAGATATAGGTTGCTACTTGCAACAGGCCGCCAGTACCCGCTGCCTTGGCCGTTGCATTCCTCGCGTCTAAGCCACTCAGAACACCAGCAGCGTACTGTGCGGCTCGCAAACCACCTCCAGGAAGCGCCATACCGATCTTTGGCCATGTAAAATTCATTGTAGAGAGATCATATCCCATGCGTGACCCGTTGCCTAGCCAGTCTTTCCATGCATCGGGTAGAACATTCTGGGCGCGTGAATTCACGTATTCCTGCTCCCTGGGGTGCATAGTCTGGTTCTGGGGGGTCCATTCGCGGATGAGAGATGTTGTCGAGAAATCGGGACATTCGACATTCGTTTGGGGAGCATAGTCAGTGACAGAATCCTCGAAAGGATCCGGGGAGTCCTGAGCGCTCAGGGTAGTCAAAAGACGACTGAACAACAGCAGTCGCACGGGGTAAAGAAGAAGGAACATGAGTAAGGTGATAGCAAGAAGATTATAAGTATTAGCGTGGAAACGGGAGGCTATACTAATGATTCATTTAGTAGCAGTGGGCAAAACAGGAGGGAGAGAGGGGGAGGGGGAAACCCGATGGGAAAACAAGCCAGCCGAGGCATGTTCTCTCCACGCTATAGTGACAGGAAGAATCAGAAGGATCACACAAGTTAAATAAGCATCAATAACAGTCCACATCATAGAAACATACCGACAACTGTCATTCTCAGGAATATCAAGCTCAAAAAGGCAGGTTGCATTTATTTAATACTACGAGCGTATAACAGGAAAAGACCCACATAAACAACATATATGTCACATCAGTCTTCGAAATTACTCTCGAACAAATAGTTCGCAGCTAATTCTTCGTTCTTGTCACATGCAAAGTAAGCCTCAATTACGGCCTGTCGAGGGAAACCGAGCGCTTCGAGCTATAGGCGCCAAGATTAATCATGATTGAATGTCAGCCCTGTATGGGGAAACAACGCACTCGCTCGATGGCAGCTCGTTCCTCGGGTGTCACGCTAACGACCTGGGCTCCCGGAGGAATGCCACCTTCGCCATCATCGCCAGGTTCTGCACCAAGGATTTGAAAGAGTGCCTCGGGGTTATTTGCGAGGAGTTGTGCAAGCTGAGGGTTTGCGGCGGCGAGTTGCTGGATGACAGCTTGAAGCATAGCAGGGTTTTGGGCTGCGAGCTCTCGAAGTTGTTGTAGGTGAGGATTGTCTCGCAAAGCATCTACGTTGAGTTGGGGTGCAGCGCCTGCACCTGCACCACCGCCACCACCACCTGCACCAGCCTGTTGTTGTTGGGCCAACTGTTTGAAGCAAAATCAGATTGGGTCATCACATAGTATAGACAAACATCTACCTGAAACAGGTTCTGAGGTTGATTGACTGGCGGAGCGGCAGGAGCAGGGACAGCTGGGGGAGCTGAAGTAGGAGCAGCTGGGATTGTGGCGGGGGTGGTAGTGGGAGCAGCAGCAGTTTGGGCGGGAGGTGACCGTGCAGCAGGGCCGGCGGCCTCTGCCTCCAAGTGTGCAGGAATTCCCTAAAAGCTGTTATCACATACAGATATACTTGACATGATAAAACACATACCGTCATCAGGTATTCTACGGCCCGATCTGGGTTGTTGAAACTAGCACGCAAAGCGCGGAGGACTTGGTCACGGGGAAAACCCATGTCCACCATGTTTTGGATGGTCTGCTGCAAGGCGGCACCGGTCAAGAAACTGCTGGCATCACCGAACGGGGCGGGCGACGTAGAAGGAGGCTCTGTAGTTGTAGTCGGGGCAGGTGTGGGTTGGGCGGGGGTTTCAGTGGTGGCGGCGGCGGGTGCAGCGGCGGGTGCAGCGGATGGGGTCGATGGAGCAGGCTCTGCGGTGACTGGTGTTGGTACAGGATCGGGTTTGGGTGTAGGTGTTGGTTTGGGCTGGGTAGATGAATGATAAGAATGCTGTGAAGGAAGTAGGAGACCTTGCGTACTTTCGCGACCATGAGAACAAAGAAATCCTTTTCCTTCACACCACACGTCTCGATTGTCTTGTCATCGGCGAGGATTTTACCTTTGGAGAGAGTCAGAGTCGAGATAATACGCGGAGGTGCAAAAGAGGTACCAGAATAGATGATTTTCTGAGTTGCGATAGGATATTTGTGGGCTTCCTCGACTTTGAGCTTGAGATCTGCAATGGTATCTGTGGGTTGTACATCTATCTGTGTGGATATGAGATGGATAAGAAGTGGGAAGTGGAGGGGAAATGACCTGAAAGATCTTTTGCTGGGTAGTCTTTATGGTGATCTTCATGATGGTGATAGGAGAAGAGTCAGCAGTCAGAAGGGTCACTACATCACCAATCACACCTCTCTCCTCTCCTCTACATGCAACAACACTCACACTCCGGCGACGACTTTCTCCGTCATCTCGCCTCCTTCATCCGCACAAACGAACAGGCTCTGGCAGACGGTCCATTTCCTCGCAGGCGCCAACCCCCGCAACAACAACAGTCGGCCTCTTTCATAAATCCAAGAACATGGCTCAACTACTCCTCTCCAACTACTCCAGTAGTCCTTTCCACGGACATTCACCATCTTTTCTACGTATTCATGCGCCTAGAAGCCTTGGGCTTCGACGTAGGCACTCTCGACGTCGAGATCGACAACCCCTCCCGCCCGACCAGCTACATCAACTTTGCTCAACCCGACAAGTCGGACGTTCTTTCCCTCGCCTCCTTTCGCTCTTCTCTCTCAGCAGTATCAAGTCTTTCCATTGGTGTCGGCTGGTGGTCTCGTCCAGAGGTTGCCGACATCAATTCGGAGCTCAAGTATCTCTATAGTAGTTTTACCAAGCTACCTGCTCTATCCATAGGAGGCCCAACCAACAAAGTCATCACAGAAATCCTTAATGACCTGCCCTCAAAGAACGCCCTTCCATTGGACACGTTTAAGAACCTCCAGAGCCTTGAGTGTACAGACATCGATCCACGCCTGTTACTTGGCTGGGATCGTCTGGCCGAGAGTCTTAGGAGCCTCAGGATCAAAAGGAGTGGTCTTGAGGATGTTGCCGACATATTCATTGGCGCAGTTCTTGACGACCAAGCGAGGAGGGCAGGAAGCAGCAGCCGCAAGCGACGCCGTGTCATCCCCCGCCACTTTGACAAACAGCTTGCCTTCCAGTCTACCCAACTCCCAGACTCAGTAGCAGAGGTCGAGGAGGATGGCGAGGCTACAAGTGGCACCATTTCCCCTCTCCCTTCCACCCAACTCTCCTCCCTCAAATGGGCTTTTCTTCGGTATCTCTCTCTTGCGGATAACGCTCTCACTTTTATACCCCAGGATATTCTCCCTTACCTCACCTCCCTGACCCACCTCGACCTCTCTTCAAATCTCTTTGTATCTGTTCCTGCTGGTCTAGGCTCTCTCTACAATCTCGTTCATCTCAATCTTGCTGACAACATGATTGATTCTGTCTTGGGTATATACCTCAACCTGGGTCAAGTTCTTCATGTTAACCTCGCCTCCAACCGCCTCGAGTCCATTTGCGGCCTCGAACGTTTGCAGGGTCTTGAGCGCGTGGATCTCCGTAATAACCATATCGAGGAGAGTGCCGAAGTTGGCCGGCTGGCAACGTTGCCAAACATTGCCCAAGTTTGGATAGAGGGTAATCCTCTTTGTGAGGTCGAGGCTAACTACCGTGTCGCCTGTTTCGACTACTTCTGGAAGGAGAGAAAGTCCGTCACTCTCGATGGCACTCAACCCAACTTTTACGAGAAGAGGAATCTGACAGCTCCTCCCCCGGATCAAATGACTTCAACACGACCTCTTTCAACCGCATCCTCACCGCCCGTTGTCACAGTTGCCCATGGACATCAGCTTTCACATTCTGCAAATGACAATCCCACCAGTAATGATGTATTGGTACCCTCTCCGCCCTCATCCAACCCATCCCCCCATCTTGGGCCTGTCTCTGCGGTTGGAGTAAGTGGCAAGGCACCGCGCAGAAGGACGAAGCGCATCGTTGACCTTGACGGTAATAGTAGCGAAGGCGGTTCCAAGAGGGCATCTCATCTTCGTGTTCGCTCGATTGACTCTACTAAGGATAAGACAAAGGAGAGGAGGAAAGACAAAGTGAAAGAAGCTTCATTAGCCGAGCCATCACGGAAGTGGGGACAAATTGGCACAATTGACCTCGATGGACCTCCAACGCCAAAGACCCGGAATGCCACGTCCGATACCCAGGCGCCATCGGTGGTATCCAAAAAGCCATCCGCTCCCCTTCGGCGCGATACTGTAGATTCGGGAACGTTATCCCTACGACATTCACGACATAATCGTATTCGGTCTGAATTCATTCCAGTGACCTCGGTACCAGAGTCTGAATCAAACGGTTCACCCGATTTACCAGGGTATAACCAGGGTCGCGATAGTACATCATCGGGTTCGCGGTCTGGTGCACGTCATGCACGAGTAAGTGCATCGGTATTCGAAGCACCGACGTCACACTCTGATGAGGAGGATGAGAATGGGGAAGTGCTGAACAACGCAGATGCGTTTAGAAAGCGGTTAGAGGCGCTGAAGAAGGATATGGGAGATGGATGGTTGAAGATCTATAGCCAGACACAAGTCAAATCGCCATCGTAGAGAGAACAGTGTAATACACATGAATTATATTTTGTGTTTTGAGCATGTGTGTGTATTTGTGTGACAAGTGTGACAAGGTAGCAGTCAAGGTTTAGTGATTTCTCGTCCCAGTTCCTATCCTTTTCTCTCTCTCAATTCTCTTCCTCCGGCCCACTCACGCCTTCCACGTCGTTCTTTACTACTTCTATCCAACAAATAACACAAACATGGGTGCCAACTTGTCAAAGGCCCTTGGTGCGTTCGTCTTCGCAACATGTTGCAGCCATGCCGCCTCATGACTTTGCCTTCGTGTCCTCGAAATAGCCAAGATCTTTGGGAACAAGGAGATGCGGTTGTTGATGTTGGGTCTGGATGCGGCTGGAAAAACAAGTAAGCGACTTGCCTTGTCTGTTTCAACAACGCTCATCCCCCTACCCCAGCCATTCTCTACAAACTCAAGTTGAACCAATCTGTGACTACGATTCCAACTGGTACGCAGAAAAACTGGCTGCGTGCAATTCATTTAGACCATTCTTCTGACCGCGTTTCACAGTCGGCTTCAACGTTGAAACCGTTACATACAAGAACGTCAAATTCAATGTTTGGGATGTCGGAGGTCAAGACAAAATTCGTCCATTATGGAGACATTACTATACCGGGACGCAGGGCCTCGTGTTCGTTGTTGACAGTCAAGATAGGGAGCGTGTTGACGAGGCTAAGCACGAGCTTCATCGGATATTGAGTGATAGGGAAATGAAGGAGTGTCTTTTGCTTGTGTTCGCAAACAAACAGGATCTCCCCGGAGGTAAATATACTCATCTTTTTTTCTTTATTGAAGCTCGCTGACCAGATATTGGTTCAGCTATGTCGCCTGCGGAAGTGACCGAGAAACTCGGACTTCATAGAATGCGAGACCGCTCCTGGTATGTGCACCCCAGGTACGTTTATTACCCTTGTTCCGTCCAATGGCCTGTCAGCTCACCATATCACAACCAGCTGTGCGACGACAGGAGAAGGCTTGTTTGAAGGACTGCAATGGCTGTCACAAAACGTCAAGAAACGCCAACAGTGAACGACAGCCCTCTGATACCTATCTCTCCCCTCTCCACGATGTCTGCTTCCATATGAGCTTTCTCGTCTCAAATACCCCTTCATGTCGCTCTAACTCGCTATTCATGGCCATGCACGACCTGTCCACGTATGAACGGACGCTCTTCTAGTCTCCCACGTCTCTCCGATTCTCCTTTGTTCTTATACCGTTATCTGTTATTCCCATTTCTATTTTCGAGCCTGTTTTTACTTCGAAGGGTGGTAGGCCTATATACACTCTAATGGATGACCGTTGCTTGGACGAATCTGCGTTAGGATACCCGGCGAACGCCAAGGAACGTGTGAGCATTCAATTTTTGTCACTTGAGCATGACAAAGTCGGTCATGACTCGGGTTCCAAATAGATTAGACCGGGTCAGCTTACGTGGGAGGATGTCGTGCTAAACTCAAAATCGGCACATCATTGAGCATGTACCTCCTGATATATATCTAACGCTTCGCCCTTTCCTGTCATCAGAAAAAAAGAAAAAAAATGTTATCGGCCTTTCGTGTTGCTGCCAGGAGTCGTGCCTTCTCTACCAATGCTCCAGTGGGTTCTTTCACTGGCGCTGTTGGAAACACACCCCTCGTACGAGTTCTCCATCACCTTCACGTCTCTCTCCCTCTGATCCGTTATCCTAGATTTATTTGAAAACATTATCAGAGAAGACAGGGCACAAAATTTACGGCAAGGCAGAGTTCCAGAATCCTGGTGGTAGTGTCAAGGATCGCGCTGCTCTCGGGCTAATTCGCCAAGCAGAGGAAAAGGGCCTGTATGTTTGAATTCAACCCTCACCTACCCACCCATAACAAATCATATCATTAGGATCAAAGCAGGAGGCACCGTCGTGGAAGGAACCGCTGGGAATACAGGTATTGGACTTGCGCACGTTTGCAGGGCTCGCGGTTACAAATGTGTAATCTACATGCCCAACACTCAGGTATGCTTCCCAAAAAATCCACTGTTTCACAACGGACTGTTATCTCAATGCTTTCATAGAGTCAAGAAAAGATTGACCTTCTGAGGATGCTCGGGGCTGACGTTCGTCCTGTCCCAGCGGTCGCCTACGAGAACCCTGCCAACTACAACCACCAAGCACGCGACTATGCCAAGTCCATTGAAAATGCCATCTGGACCAACCAGTTTGACAATACCGCCAATGCTGATGCTCACTACATTTCCACCGGCCCCGAAATCTGGGAACAGACGGGCGGGGATTTGGATGGGTTCATCTGCTCAACAGGAACCGGTGGTACGCTCGCTGGGGTTGGCAAGTACCTCAAGGAAAAGAGCGGTGGGAAGACTCAAATTTGGTTGGCCGATCCCCCTGGCAGCGTCCTAAGCAGCTACATTAACAGTGGTGGTAAACTAATTGAGAGGGCGGGTTCCTCAATCACAGAAGGTGATGAAAATTTCATATGTTAGTGCCAATGTTTCGTTGACTGAAGTTATGTCAGGTATTGGTCAGGGCCGTATTACAGATAATTTGGCCGTCTTTGTGAACGACCTCGATGGGGCGTTTACCGTTCCTGACGAAAAATCCAT